>JAVFBZ010020821.1:0-11537 GCA_032466195.1 Katharina tunicata | reverse complement strand
GCATAGTATCTATGTATTTGAATGGTGTCACTGGGCTGGGGAGAAAGAGGCACCCAAGTTGTTTTGCCTCTCACTCTCTTCTCAAAGCAGAACAACTCTTTCTTCAGATATATAACTTTGGGTAAACCGTCACTATCTAAAATGGCATAGCTGTTTACGGTGTTCCCTCTCTGGCTGTCCCACACCCCACAATCATCAACAAAATCATTCCTCTGTCCCATCTTGATCTTTTCCAGGTTAAAGGCGTTTTTCACCACAAAAAACACATCATTTTTTTTACCCAATGGTACAGTATCTCGCAATGGGATATCTGAGTTTCGAGTGACATCAAACAACTGGGCGATACTCATGAACTTCATGTTAGGAAGAGGGTCATAGTTGTTTTCTGGTATGAAAGCACTCTGAAAAAAGCAATTCAACAAGATTTTTACAAGCTTTTTTTTTTTTTACAATATTTACATTTTTAATTGAAGTATTATAGTTGATATTCGATAATAATTATTTCCATGACAATTATATACATACCTCTGTAGATGCAGAGACCTCATGTTGATCAGACAAGCTTGACTCCATCACTCTCTTGCGATCTGCAGGTGTGGAAGATCTGGGCACATACTGAAAAACAAATAAAATATGATGTTTACAAGATCATTTTTTACAATATTTAAATTTATATATAAAGTATTTTAGTTGCTATTCGATAATTATTATTTCCGTGACAATTATATACATACCTCTGTTGATTCAGCGGAATCAGAGACTTCCTGTCGATCGTACATGAATACAGGGTCGTCAACGTCATCAATAGGAGAAAACGATAATTCTGGAATGTTGTCATATGGATTCTTTGGCTGCAAAAGAATGAAAACAAGAGTTTTTAAAAAAAAGTTAGACATTTTAAAAAAAATCGAAGATTATAACTTACGCATTAAAAAAAGCAATAAGAGCAAATGAAAAATACGTACCACATCAAAGAGTGTTAATTCACGTGAACTGTCACTTGACGAAATGTGAATAGCTTCGGGAACATAACTAGAATCCAATAGGGGCACAAAGTGGTTTGGTGTCCAGGTTTTTGGTATTGTCGGAGAAACATTGGTCCACATGATGTACACGGGTGCTAAGGGGTTGTCTAGTCTGGACTTGAACGTGGTATTAAGAATTTGGAAACACCTGTCGATAAGTCCGTTGAGAGGGGGATACGAGGATATCACATCTCGTCGCAAAACAGAAGCAGCCGCTTGCTTAGTCCATGCAGATGAAAACTTCCATCCACTGCACAAGCTAAGCAGGCCTCTTCGTAATCCGGCGATACGAGAAAGATCTCTCTCGGCGTAAGATCAGCTTTATACATATCGCCAAAATTCATCATCTCAATGGTTGTAAGCACTTTCAGCTTGTCTCTAGCACTCTTGTCTCCAAAGGTAGCCATCGATAAGGCGTTGAATAAACAATTCCCATCAGCCCCGACAATGACTGGCTGCATACCAGATGCTCCACCTATTTTTTTAAGCATACCGGCAGCAACTCTGTCAATTCGCCTGGATCCCAAACTGACGTCAGATACAGGGGACATTTGAGTTACATTAGGGTACAATTGGCAATGACTGGAAACTTGGCTGTATGCTAGGACAAAGTTACGCCCCATGTAGGACAGAATTACGTCCCCTGACATTTGGGTAAAATGGCGATCTGATCGTTAAACGAATGTTTTGCTCGATATTTCTCAAAACGAGATCGAATATCATTTGGAAAAGCCTTGTTTACCATCAAAACGTCCATATTGTTGGTCTGTGCCTTACATTTGGTTACATTGGGGTACATTGGGGTAATTAGTCGGACTGCCTGTGTCCATGAAAGATAATGTGCAATATATCCAGTTAGTCTCAAAGCCTTTTTTTCTATTACTTTGTCTATATATATTTAGTCCAACAAATCGTATTTCCACTGAATGCCAGATCTGCTGATGAACAAGTTGAACAAGTTGAACAGTTGAAAAGTTGAACTTGAGGTGGATTCCCATTCTAATTTTTTTTATGAGTGCTTGTGCAAAGAAACTTAAATCAAAATCAACATTCATAATTAGTTCAAAGTTTGCGGCACATGACGCGTAACTTGTAAGAAATGCAGAAGTACTAGGTTTAATTAAACTTACCAGAAATGTTTAATACAGTTTTTTCAACAGCAGACCGCCTGTAAAACCTAACAACATCACACCGGATATTGTAGCTACTTCCGTTTTAGCAGCTGGACATAGTTCTAAATCGAAAAGGTTTCAAAAACGTACTTCAACGATATCATTTACCACAATTTATGCCAAATGCATAAATATGATTAACTAAAACTTACCAAAAAGTAAAAGGTATAGTTGCCTCAATATATAGATATATTTTATAACTGCGCGTAGTTAACCGGCTGGCACTTTCCCGGCTTGACCTGTGTTATGTGACCTTCAATCAACAAGTGTTCGAACGTGAGTTTATTTGGACAGCTGTTTATATGTTCATTTTACCAGACAAAGCCACGTTTGTTCTGTATTTTATCACTTTTACTTCTTTTTCAGGCGATGATTTAGTTTATTTGAGGATTTTCCCGGTCCAACGAAGATGTCTGCTGTTTCTAACCGGCGAAAGTCGGACGGAACGAGGATGTTTACTGTCTATATACAGTGCTGTAAGTTGTTGTTGTTAGCAGTTGACGTTTGTAATTAGTACAAAGTTACAACTTCAAATAAGCATGATCAAAGCAGTAGAGTTTCAGTTTTAGTGACTGGTTGTGATCACATACGAGGTTAATTCTTTTAAAAAACAGCTCTGTCAAGAGGTGTGCTATTTATCATTTTGGATTTTGCCAAATTCCCATACACTCAGAGTTCTTTCCTCGGATTCAAGTTGTAGAACGATTGCGCAACTTGATTAACGTATTATAAAGTGTCCCAAGACTGAACGAATTAAGCGATTTACTTAATTTGAACTCCTAGGCTATGAAGTATCATCATTTAACATTCATTCTCATATCAATAGATGTCTCCTACAGTAAACCCCACAGAGCTTGAGAGAGTCCTTTCTTCAATGTGCAGAGTTCAGCGATTTACTCACTTAAAACTACTATACTGTGGAATCTCATCATTTCAGTCCTATAAATGTATCCAATGGAAATTTCCACTGAGTTTGAACATGGTCTTTTAAGACAGTCACACTACCTGAAGACCGGAAGTAGTGAAAGTAGTTATGAGGCTCTGTTGGCCGAGGCAATAGGGGCGCGTCTAAAATGCTGACTTTGTGGTTAAAATGAAACTTTGCTCAATCTTTCTCACTGTCTCTCTAAAAAAAAAAACAGAAAAGTTCTTATTCTCAATAGGAGAGATATGAGGTGGTTTCTATATATGAATTGAAGCGCAGGTGTCAATGATTTGGTATTATTGTACAATGTTTGATGTATCTATATTCTATTTGTATCTTGACGTATCAACAGATTTTGCATTTTTCTCAACTGCACGACTCAATAACTATTGTGTTTTTAAAATTAAAATATGGTTATTTTGTTAACTAGACTCGTTTATGATTAATTCTTTTGCAAACCCCTTTCTTTGCAGATTTTGTTACTATAGCAACAATCCTTGGTACAGGAATTCTGGGTAAGAAGTTTTGAAGTAAGAACTTCGTGATTTGTAATTAGTTTACATACAGGTGCTCAAACTGTTACTGCCAGGGCATGAGGTTTGGGTTGCATGGTGGTTAGTGTTGCTTGCATTTGGTTGTACCATTTGTCCAGTGCCTCAAATACACCAAAAGGTATGGGGGTCATTCCATGTCAAATCAACCAGTGGTCCCTGATTTACCCTCTCAGATCATGAAACTTTGACCATTTTAGTTTAAAAAATAACCTCAATACAACCCTCTATTCTAACTTATGGTGCATTATGACCAAACATTAAAGAGCAGTCATTCTCTCTTTGCTTATTACCGGAGGAACATTTACTTTCCAACAGAGCTAACACTTAACATTTTACTGTTGTCTGAGTGTTGATGCTAGTGTGGCTGTTTACTGGTGGAATAGACTGCTGTCAAATAAGTTAAATAAACACTCTTTAGCATGTCCTTAAACACCAGAGGCGCTCTTAGGAAGTAAACTTAGGTTAAGTTAGACTTGAGTACAGTAACTAACAATGTGAGGTACAGTGTGTCATGAAGGTGAAGTAGCATTAAGTATGGTGTTGACTTTAAAAGTACTAGGCACACCAACTGTGTGAATGTTTTGGTTATATACAATACATATACATACATGTTATCTTTAAAAGATTGCAGGGTTGTTTGTACAAAGTTATCTACGGGCGGTTTGGTGGGAGTGTACTGTGCCCTGGTCTTCTCTGAGCCAAGGGGCATGAGGAAGCCGACTTGTTGTGGTGTCCTGTTGTTTGTCCTGTAAATGTACTGTGCCGTCTTCTGTGATTCCACTGTCATTTTGATTCTTTTCCTTCTCCTATTAGTCTGGCACGCCGCCATATGAATGATAAAAAACAGGGTAAAAAACAAACAAACAAAACTAAGTTTCCTATTGGTTTTCCACCATACACCTTGACGGCCTTGAGTATCACGTTAAACATCCAGCAAATAAATAAATATATCCATATTTCCATTAGCTGAAATGGTGTTGTTGTTGTATTACATTTATTATTAATGCTGTCATTATTTCAGGCTTACCCGTAACATTGAGCTCGGCTGGGTTATATCCCTTCCTGGTTTCTTTTCTTGTGGGATTCATAATGCAGGTCAGTTATATATTTTCCAGCATCTATAAACTTTTTTTAAACTTAAAATGATTCAGTTCAAAGTATTTCCTGTCAAAATGAGTTGAAAGGAATGGTATTGATTTTTGTTTTGTTAGATTGGAAGTACACTAGCCAAATAACAGCCATTGGGTAATTTTTTCAAGTTGATATCACAGGATTGTTGTTGTGAGGTTTCTTCCCGGTTTTCCACCATACACCAACAACAGTTATATGGAGTCATAATGCTCAAGAGTATTACACTAATATGGCGATTGGTGGGTTGTATTGTTTGATGTTTCTTGGTGGTCTCTGCGGGCAACATTACGCCAATTTATGGTGACGGCTTTCATTGTCAACTTTTACACTTCATCTTAAAACTATAGGATGTTTTACCATGTGTCTTGTTGATTTTTTCACTGGTTGTTGACACATTGGACTAGCACACCATGGTAGAAACAAAATGAAGCCCTAATTTATTTTTAAGCAGATTTATTTTTTAATCACAAGTGTGATTTATTTTGATTCGGCCGCTTGGTATATGAGGCAATGTGAAGATTGAAGCTTTAAGTAGGCTTACATTTTTATTCATTTATAGCGGGTGGTTGGGCGGGAACTTCCTGTGCTCTGGAGCTGTCTGAGCTTAAGGGCATCAGGAATCTGATTTGTCTTGAGTCCTGTAATTATCCTGTAGAGGTCCTGTTGTTGAGGATGGTTTCCTTCCACTCCTTGGCTGGCACAACGTCATATGAATGAAATAACCTTAAGTATGGTGGAAAACCCCAAACAATACATCAACGTTCACTAATGGGAATCTTTGACTGATTAGTGTACTTGGTTCTAAACCTGATATATACTTAGCCTAATAAATATACAGGTAAATAATTTATAACGATTGGGCTGCCATGCTTCATATAAGTGAAATAACCTCTTGTACGGCATAACACCCCAATCAATCATTCTATCAATCAATACAGGGCCAGAGAAACACTAAATATAAACCAAAACCAGTATTCCTCGGATCGTTCACTATCTTGCTAACTGACTGAGTTACTGTGTGTCATCTATCTGATGAATTATGTATGTTTTTATCTTCTCTGCAGTCTTTGCTGGTTTACTTCATTACGGATCTCCTACAGAGGGCTTACTCTGTTCAGCTAGAAGCAGTTACAGTAAGTATGAACTACAAGTTACTGGCTGATTGAGGTTACGGAAGTTTGTTTAGGCTTTTCTCCACCATTTGGCCCTCCATTTTAGTGCCCATGGTTAAGGGCAGCATGTTTCAAGGTTTTGTTTATGCTGCCCTTATTAGCCTCGGAGGAACAGTCTTTTCAACAGAGAAACCAGTTGAAGTTACTTAACATTATTTGGTTTGTGTATGCCTACTGTTGGAATACACCGCCGGCGTTTAAGTGAAATACCCTAGAGTAGAGTGTTAAAAACCTATCAATCATTCAATCCTCCCCATTACTGTAGTAGATAGCCAGAGGGGTGTCGTGTCTCCGTGTCTTTTTGACCGGCAAGTAGCCATCTGAGACAGCCTATTTCAATCAAATTTAACATTGGAAAGGTAGGAACAATGTCAAAAGAGACCTGTTTATGTGAAAATAACGATTTGAGAAACCCTTTTTTGATTTCTGACTTACACTGCATGTAGCGGAGCCTAAGGTATGGTGTAAAACACGCATTTATTTACTACCCTAAATCCTCAACAAATTCGACCTCTAAGGGCACAAACTTTAAGTATTTTATTGAATGTTTAAGTGTGAATTTGGAACTAAAACTTACATTTTTGGGGTAATTTAAAGTCTGAACTTTATAAAAATGTCAAAATTGCAGGTCTACACTTCTTATACTTTGAATAAAATGTAGTTTCATAAGTTGTATAGGGGGTCGAATTTGTTGAGCATTTAGGGTAAACACAATGTTAGTAAAAAATACTACCCTCTCTACAAATGTTATATCACCAAAACACTAGGTTTAAAAAACGATGAATATTTATTTATATTTCTTTTAAAGGAAGACAGACAAAATTTTAATTCAACCAAAAGAATTGGTCAGATTACGATGAAATTAGTCTTGAGTACGAAGTTAAATACCAATCAAACAAACAAACAAATGATGAAATTAGTATAAATCTTCACATCACATGACCGGGAAGATGTCGGTTTAGACTTACATTTGGATATATCAGTGTCCACAAGTTTTTGTAACATAGAAAAAGTAGAAGACAAAATTTCGGTATACTCTTTTTCACAGTAAGCTTTTTGTGTGTAAATTTAATGTTTGTCATTTATGGTTGTGTTTTGCTAGGAGTGTGGTCGCAGTGAACATTTACCCCTCTACTCCATCATTGACGAGGAAGGTTCTGATGAGGAGGTGAATTTAGACGACAAACAACTGATGGGTAAGTCACACATATTACTTACATTTAGTTCTTTGCTATGTACATGTATGTCTGGGTTATCGAAGAAGTGGTCATCTCAACCTGTGTTCGATACCATGGTTAAGTTACATGTATGTCTATAAAGAAACTGGGCCGCTCTGTGGTTGAGCGTTGGACTATGGAACCCTCTTCACTGTACCCGGAATAGGTTCAATCCCCCCTGTGGATCTTAGGTATATAAGGGAAGTTTTCCGGTGGATGCGGAGCTCCCGGGGTGGTTTTTACAAGGTTTCTTCTCGGTTTTCCCCTATATACTGGCAACACATATTATTAAGATAAAGAGAAACCTAAAAATGAACCGCACTTGGGACAACTGAAAATTGTACCTCCTATAATAAGTTCAGTTAACTGTGTCAGAGAAGACCGGGTCTCCGTCAACATGTTCTCTCTACAATAGCGCAAGCCCGTTGTGAGGCACAAGAATTAAGCTTTTCTGAGGAAGGGGAAATTTAGCTGCTGGCAATCTTAATTACATTGGTGCAAATCAAACTATACACTTGTTATTAACGGTGGTTGGGTGGATGCTTCCGGCGCCTTGGTGCTCTGAGCTAAGGGGCATCAGGAAGCTTATTGCTTGTGGTGTCCTGTTTTTCGTCCTGTAAATCTCCTGAGGTAGTGGGGTTTCCTTGTACACCGTAATATGAGTCAAACAACCTTAAGTACAGCGTCAAAGCCAATAAAACAAAGTCTACTTCCGTTCAGGTCTATTTTGTTTTCTTAACAATTTTTGCAGGTCTCCTCTTAATTTGAGTACGACAAACAGCTCACCGTTCTGTCCCTTTTGCAGAGATATTTTTCAATTCTTCTGAAGTATGTTGTATAGTTAAATTGTTAACATGTCTTGTTTACTGTTTAAAGATTCGCTTCCTGACCTGGCTGGTCATGTCATTCTCCCTGCAGAGGACGCTGTGAAACCACCAAATCTGCACATGCTAGGAGAGTACTTCCTGTCATGTGGTATCAGGCAGCTCTTTGATATATCTATATTATTATTGTTGTAAGTATATTTGTATGTTTTTTTTCATCGAGGTGTTTTTGTCAATTGGATGTAACTAGGTTTTACAAAGGATGATAACGAAATAAATTTTTTTATTACAGTTGACTGTTTTTATTTTTTAAGATTAAACATATACTATGCAATTATTGGATGTTGAATTTACTTTTATTTTTTGACAATCATAAGCATAACCTACTATTTGGTACTGTGTGGCGGTGGTGGCTGGAAGATTCCCGTGTGCTGTTGCTCTCTGAGTTAAGGGACATCATAAAGCAGATTTGTTTGTAGGTGTTTAGTTTTGTGTCTGTGGCTTGTTGAGGATGGTTTTCCTCATCCTTTCTGCTTGCACGGTCATATGAGTGAAATAACCTTAAGTGTGACATTAAACCCCAATCAATCAGTAAACCAATCAATCAATTACAGTTTGTTTTGTGTTTTCCTTTCAGTATATCCATCCTGATAAGTTACGCTCTAGCTGGGAGTGAGGCCTACGCTGAATTAATTGGTATCAGGTAATTGTTATTTTGACCTATGGCAGAATCTCTAAACATAATACAGTGTAAGCACGCTATAATGCACGACGATATAGGCGCAGTTGGTTATAACGCGCCCATGCCGTGTCTCCCAATTTTATTCCACCAATGCACCAAATAGTATCGCTATCAAAACCAACCTGCAATACTCAGCGGGTAGTTGAATGATCCGTGACTTACATTGCACCACAGTGTTGTTGTTGTAGCTCAAACTTTGTCAAGCCATCAGCATGCCTTCGCTCAGAACAAACACTAATCCTTAAGAGTGCCATGTGTGTTCACTAATTGCAAATCACGTCTCAAAAGAAATAGGAAAGGTCAAGATTTTGGTAAAGTTATGCAGGTAAATCCGACCGCTGGACATCTCGCGAACTGTCAAAATTCTGAAGGCTGTTGAAGAGCCGTACAACGGCTCGTTTAATTGGCTCTCAGACAGTAAAACAGCCAATCAGATCACGGCTAACATACAGAGGCTTTTTGCACGCTGATTATTGATTTTTGCTGCAATGCTAAGAGTTTTCATGCTGATTTTAACCAGTTATTTATGTCAAAAGATGGGAAGAGAAATAGTTTCCACTTTTTTAAACACCGATTATGGTCAGACTAAGACAACTTGTATAATTGTATAATCAACAAGAAGCAAATGCTGTAAAAGTATCATATTATCTGCATGTACTTTAGGCCTACATGTAAATACGTGTATTGTCTACAATTTGTTTTCTATAACGCACTAATCTTATAACACACGTTAGGTTTATGTCTCCCAACTGGCGCGTTAAAGAGTGGTTACACTGTACAAACAAACTGGTACTTTACACTTGTCCTCTGCATATTCAGTTCTCAATTTGAAGATCAGCTTTTACTTACCAGATATGTTCAAGGCCCTCTGGCTTAGGGCAGTTTGTATTCTTGCTGTCATACTTAGCACTGGAGGAACATTATGTTTCCATCAGCGATGCTGATACCATTAAAGCGACTACACATTTAATGTTGTTTTCGAGTCGCTGTCTTCTGTTGGAATTCAGCGCCGTCTTATTAGCCAAAAACCCTTGAGCACGGCGTTAGACACCAATCAATCAATCAATCAGTCAGTGACCATCCTTAGATATACATGGTATGGATGCTTACTTATGACTGGATATTGCCAGTGGTTATTGGTATGTTTCCTCTTAGATCAAAGTGTTAGCCAGAGGGGTGTCTCAGTGTCTTTGAGACACCCTGGAATCGATTTGAGACACCCTAATTCATTTAAATTTAAAATGGGAAAGATAGGAAAAATGTCAAATGAGACACCTTGTTTCTTTGAAAATGGTGATTTGAGACACCCTTGTTTTGATTTCTGGCTAACACTATGTCTTAGATTACTATCAGACTTTGGCAATGCAGAGTCTACATATAAGTGAAATACACTTGAGTACTGTGTGTACAAACAGGGATTAACCCAGCAATTGGACTTCACTTAAATATGGTCCAAAACCTTATATCCTATGTCATGTACCCTAAATGCTTGACAAATTCGACCCCCTTTACAACTTATAAAACTACATTTTATGCCTTGAGTAAGAAGTGTAGACATGCAATTTTGACATTTTTATATAATTCAGACTTTAAATTGCCAGAAAAGATCAGTTTTAGTTCCAAATTTACACTTAAACATTCAAAACATTACATAAAGTGTGTGCCCTTAGAGGTCGAATTTGTTGAGGATTTAGGGTAAGCAGGTTACGATAAAGCTTCCTTCTGGTTATTGGTTCTGGCGGACTTACATCATTTAATTATCATTTTTGTGCATGAATGAAGGATGAAAAGAAGGAAACAAGAAAGAAATGGATAAATAAATAAATAACTAAAATTGTTAATTTTCACAGCCTTTCTGTGGCATGATGCTTGGGTATGGGCTTTCTTGTCAGTGTGAATATTTTTTCTTCTTTTAAACAAAAAAAGTGTTCATGAATGTTGCTTTTGGGTTTTCAAGTTTATTATTATTTTATATTATTTTTGTGCTTATTTTATGATTTTACTTGCTTTACATTTCTTACCAGTATTGCAACTTTATTAGAATTTGATAAAAAGAATTAGCTTATGTAAGTTAACTTTTATATAAAAAGATAAAAAAGTTATGATGAATTATTTTCTGTAAATCTTTCTAAAAATAAGTATATTACAGAAAGTCACCGTAAGATGTGTTTATAGTCTAAAATTCTTCTATTTTCGAACAGTTAAAATGGTCCAGGATTTATCTACTTAAGAAACTTTTGTCCTTAAATTCCATGCTTGTGTTGTCTCCCCTTTTCTATGCTTGTGTTGTCTCCCCTTTCCCTGTACTGCTTAAGAGGCAGGATTTGACGTTTGTAAAACAATTTTGTTAGTGTAAATTAATTTCAGTTCTACAGGTGTAGTTACTCTACATGCTATCAGTTTGCATTTAAGTTGTTCAAGTATTTTTTAATTTTTTGGCAGTTCGTTGATATCGAGTTATTTTTTTATCTATCAGTTGCTTTTAGTTCTGGATGGTTTGCTTGCCAGTTGTATATTACGTCAGAATGTGTTTATAGTTATGTTTCAGTTTGGTGTTTTTAGTTAATTGTAGCGTAGCTTTTGATATTGGACAGATTGCTGGTGCCCACAAATTCATCACAAGTGGTTGTGTGGGAACCTTCTGTGTCCTGATGGCCTCTGAACTATGGGGCATCAGGAAGCTGATTTACTGTGATGTCCTGTTTTTTGTCCCGTAAATGTATCGTTGTGTCTTCTATGTTACCAGATGGTGGTCAAAGCCATCTGCCTACCTTT
>JAVFBZ010020810.1:0-11537 GCA_032466195.1 Katharina tunicata | reverse complement strand
GCATAATTTATGGGGAAGTTTGCATAATTCCGTGATTTTTTTTCTACGTTGCACATCTGCGTACATAGAAGAATGCACTATGCGAATTTCAAAAGCTGTAGTGCAAAAGTAACCAAGATACAGCCCGGACAAGCTTACCGGACATACAGACACACGGACTGAAAAAGTAAAACCTACATGCCCCCCCTCTTACTAGAGGGGGGGCATAAATATCAATAATTAATTTTCCTCTTCATACAAAATAGAGAAATTAGCCGCCTTTATGATGAACTAAAACGATCTGTCTGAGACGCGGATCATTTTAGCTCGCCAATTAATAGCTGTTGTGTAGTTACATGGACAAAAAAGTGATATGTATCGATGCAGATCACTATCACTGATCAAATGTGGTTCATCAAAAAGGCAAACTATTCTGACTCTGGTTCATTTTGGTTCACCCTTTTTTTAGGGGGTCCACTAATTGAATTTATGAATATACTAATAAATTAATAAATAGAAAGATAAATATTTCATTTTGAGGTACAAATGATAGTAAAACTAGAAATTTGCTCCGCTGGCATGACAGAAAATTGTTTATTGGTATTTTTGCTCACGAAACATGTAGTTTGTAGAAAAGGTTTATGTAATGAAGTGAAGAAAAAAATGTCATATACGTATACAGCTGTATTGTTCAAATCCCAGGGAAGGGAGGGAAGCAAAATTATTATTGTGTAAATGGTACCTCATTTATTTAAGACGAGTCATTGCATAGAAACGAAAAGCTGTGACAGACATGTGCTTGACGACACACAGAGGAAGTTGGTGCAACTCTTCATAAATGAGAAATGAATGCAACTTGATTCTTTGACATATGTTAGTTTTGTGTGTAATTACCTATGACCAATTAACCTTTTAAAGTTTTATTCACAGATTTCATTAAAACATTATAAATTCGAAACTATAATTGCCAACCAGTCAATCCATTCAGCAATATCTCGATGGATGACAAGTACTTAGGTTTTTAAAGAATCTTTTGTCATTGCATAGAAATTCACTTCTTTTTCTGCTTCTTTGACGCATTAAATGGGCATGTTTTAAGAATCAAATTACCGACAGGAAGGTAAACAAGTGTAAAAAATTCAGGTTTTGTTTAATGCTTTTTACAGCTGTTATTTTATTTCAACTATTTAACATTATTTTGTGTGCTCTAGAAATTGTCGCACATTACAGCAACTGGAATGTAATAAATAGGATGAGGCATGTATATACCCGTCACCGCTTAGAAAGTTTAAGGCACGGAAAAAACATGAAGTTATACTTCTCTGAAAAATGCAAACTTATTATCTGGCAAATGGAAATTATTCAATTAAAAAAATGTTCTGTTTTCTAGAACTAACAGACACTGACCTGTAATAATAGTCTTGGGTTGGACTTGTAGATGTTTAATAGTAGGAGTGGAGAGCACTGATGATGTGGCAGATGACTTCACTATTGTAGGAGCAGAAAGGGTGACTTGTGTTACACTAGCAGCTGTGGTGGCTGTGTTTGTTACCACTGTCACGCCGTTAGTCTTGGCATCATTCAGGCGCTTCTGTTGGAGTGCCAGACGTTGTTGTTTTAACTGGGCTTCTAACTGTACCTTAATTTGAGCAGCATTTTGTTGTGCTTGTTGCTGATTCACCTTTTCTTGTATAGCTGCTCTCTGTTTCTCAAGTCTACAAGAAGAGGTTACAGGATCAAGTTATGCAACTGTCTACAAAACTTTAACTACAAATTTATTTACAAAAAAATGAATACTGGACAAGTTAACAGTAAATAATAGATTTGTAACACATTTATTACAGACCAGCCTACTCATTTTTGATAACAGCAAATCTTTCAAAATGTTCACACACTAGTTTTATTCAATTAAACTCATTTCAATTTCCTTTGTAAAGAACTTTGTAAAAAAGAAAAAAAGTAAACAGTAAAAAAAATTGGATTTACTTTTCTCCAAATTGTTTGATTTCCCATAACTCCAAGTCTTCCTCCGGGGTCCATGTTTCAGTAACACTAGGTTCTGTCATTTTAGGGGATTCCGCTCTCTTTCTCTCTCTTAAACCACTTCTCTGAGGAGTGTACTTTTCTGATAAACAAGAGAATCATAGATTAGTTTTTAAATGGAATTCCCGGTTTACCTCCAGGATCGGTTAGCTGGTTATAGATTGTTCTTGGAGAAAGAACTTGAATAAACATTAGAAGTTAAAACAAACTTTTGTATTCCTCTTTTTCTCTTGAATTAAACCAAGTGTTCTGAAAACATACATTCTTCAGAATTCTGCATCTTATTTGTAGTTGTTTAACGACACAAGGCTATGTGAAGAAAACCTACCTTTAGGTGTTGTAGGAAGTCCTATAGGGACTACAATTTTCCGCACAAGAAATTCAGAGCGTAAACCATACAGTCCAATATCTCTCCTTTTCAAGAGCTCAGTAGTTGTAATTTCAGATTCAGTTGATATTGTATTAGTACCCCCAGCGGGTGGTTTAATTGTCATATCATCCCATCGAATGCAGGCCCACAACAACCTCAGCTGAAGGCCTGCTGCTGCCAAAGTTTTTAAAGTCTGAGTACGGTATCTCCAGCAGGTCTTAAAAACTGGTCTGGGGCATGGATAAGGCCAGTTAACATGATTCATCTTACAGTTATAATTAAATCCCACTGCCTCTCTAAAGCCTCCTTTCCTGGCCAGTCGCCTTAACTCACTCTTTTCTAAGACAAATATGCTTTTATTTCCACTACCTGTCTGGAATTTCTGACACACAGGTAAACTGCCCTTTTTTACTGTTCTTCCTTTCTTATTTCCAGCTTTGGTAAACCTAGCCAGCTGAATTTTGTCCTGAGAAACACGAACAGGAGGGATTTTAGATTTTAACTCTTCAATAGAAAGAGCGGAGAGGATTTGATTAGCTGCTGCCTGTTGGACTTTCATTGTTTTACTGATAGGTGTAATTGGTAATTTCTTTCCCAGTAGTTGTGCCACTGTACCTGTCACAGACGTTGTACTGTTGAGTGAGGCAACACTGCTGATTGTTGTTGAAGCAGTAATACCTGTGTCAGATGTGGTCTCTGTTGCTTTCACTTTTGTCAAGAGAAGTTTATTGTCAATGACCCCTTTTATAAGAGTTGGTTGTTGTGGTTTACTTGAAGGAGTCAACAGGGAGGTTTTGAATGTAGGTGTTGAGATACTCCCTGTGATAAGATTACCCGACAAAGAACTGATTGGTTTAGCGTCATCTTTAGATGTAGAGAGGAGAGTATTTAAATCTTTATCAGGAGGAGCATCTTCTTTATCTCCTTCAACATCCACCTCTTCGTCTTCTTCATCCTCATCTTCTTTAATATCTTCAACTTTAATGTCATCATCTTCCATCTTCAAGTCAATTTCATCAGATTTTGAATCAATATCATTGGACTTAGCTTCTTGATCAGCAGTTTTTTCATTTTTGTGTACAGCAGATTTTCCATCTTCTTCCACCTCCATGCTTATGTCCCCTTGGTCTTCTGATGTCTTTGAAGAGTCTAATTTGCTAGAAATGCGACAGAGTGGTGAATAACATGTTGCTTTTGGTCCCTGTCGACAAAGAACAGAATAGCAAGTCTCTGAGCAACTAAGTGCTTTCAGGGAGCTGGCAGATTTGGAGAGTGTTTTATTACCGAGGAGAGACTTGGCTGGGTCTCGTTTCAATCTGCTGAGAATTTGCTGTTGGAAGATGAACCGTTGTTTGGCTTCCCATTCTCTCTGTTTTAACCGGCGATCCAACAGTTGGTCAAGTTTAGAGTAAGGTTTTGTTACTTTCTGGTAGTGTGTCCTGTCTAGAAGGGACTTTGACACATCAACCACTTCCACAGGCAGTTTGGGAGGCAAGGGTGTACATAAAGCTTTGAAGAAACTTTCAGTTTTCTTGTATAAACCAGTTGGAGTTTCTTTGCTGGTAACAGGTGGTTTGATATCAGCACTTGGGTGTTTACTTGAGACTAGATCTTCTGGTTTAGATTCTTTCTGATCAACCAAACTATCTGTTTCAGTGGACCCTTCACTTTTTGCGCAGGGGATGGTTAGATTCTGGCATATCTCCATAGGCTCTTCTGGATTTGGTTTCTGTTTGACTTCTTCATTAACTAATACAGTTAAGTCAGAAGAAACATCTGTGTTCTGGGCCGTTGAAGTTTCTCTTTCATCAGGTGCCCTTACGACATTGCTGTCTTTATTGCTAACAATTTTAGTGGGTGTGGTCATCACATCCACCTCCATATTCTCTGCAATAGGAACACCTGGTTCATTGGTATCACTGCAAGTTTCTACCTTGATCTCATTCTCCTGTTTCACATCACTCAATTTTACGTCCATGACTTCAGCTTGTTCACCTTTGATAACATCAGAACCCTCTGTTTTTTCTGTCTTGATTTTATTCTCATCCTCGTCTGCTTCAACCATCTTTTCCTCGGCTGTCGCTGTCTTTAATGAAGCTTCCTCTAATTTAAGCTGTTGTTTTGCGGCCGATTCAGCAGCCTTCTGTTGTCGGATTCGTAAGCGTTTAGCCACATTTCTTAGTCCTACTTCATCTTGAGAGATATATTCACAGTTCCGTATAGAGCTGATCCACAGCCAGCCACCATTGCCAGCTATTCTGTACTCTTCGCCTTTCTGCTTCCAAACCTATTAATAAAAAATTGCCTTTTTACAGAGACCATAGTAAAAACATTCACCTGCTTTTACTGAAACTGATTTCAAGATTGCTGGCAGAAGCTAACATAAACAATATATTTATTTTAATCTTTTTCCCTCTTCGCCATTTTCATTTTTTTTAACTGAAACTGATTTGTGACAAACCAAGATAGCAAACATATTTGATTGAAACATTTTCACGTTTTCTAATAGTTGAACCTTATCTTAGCAGAACTGGGTCAGCATGACTACTGCTTTTACAACCTCTTGTTAGCTCAAAATGTATATAGTAGGGTTTATTACTGGAAGTTATGCAATCCCCAAGATGTACCTGCATCTTGTACACAGTGGTAGATGTTTTTTCTAGGATTTGACCTTGGAGTCTTATACATGAATGCGTCTTGTACATGGGCGAATACGGTAACAACATTTTCAATATTAGACACCTTTTCATTTAAACAATTAAAATACAAAAGATCAAAATTCTTCTGTTTTGTTATCCTTTCATTAAATATGATCCTGTTCTCAACAATCTTGTGTGTTTCGTGCATTTTTTATATAAATATGTCAATTTGTTTTCATCTTCTATTAATTAAGGAATAGTGCAAGTTATTAATTTATTCCAGTTTACTGCAATTAAGTATCTAACAACTGAATTTTTTTGCATATTCCTTTTAACTGTTCTAGATATTGTTTTAACTATTGCAATAGTCATGTCAGCTCTAGTTGTAAACCCTTGTCCACAATAAATTGTCAGGACAAATTACCTGATGTTTAAGTCCGAGGGAGTATTTCATCCAAACAACACGACTTGTATCTTCTTCCTCATCACGACGTCTATTCCTTTCCTTTTCACGTTTTTTCATCTCCTCTCTCTCTAATGAGGTCACACGCTGCAGCCTTACATGACCTGCAATACATAGCCAAAGTCAACATACAACTGAGTCAGTAGAGAGGCTTTATTATGATTTGAATAAATTGTTTTTTTTCCTTCTGATCAACCAAAATGTTTTTACTGAATTGAACCCCAATAATCACAGCAACACAAGGACAATTCCCCTATTTAGATTCAAATTACCTTGGCAAGGTAACAACAAGGCAAGGGGCTCAATCAGACTTTAAATTGTTGCCAGTGAGAGTTTAACCTGACAAGACAACAGTCCTTAATGCATCGCTATACGATGCTTTTTCAAAGCTTAAATATTTGTTTTAATAACAAAGATGACATCGGTCTCTAGAAAAAAAATTTCAGTCCGTTACCATTCAGTTATAGTCTCGGCTATCCTGTACTAAACATGTAAGTTGTAACTCATGATATTCCTTTTAGTACATTAATGTTTGCAAATAAAATATGGGGATGTAAGTTTAAATTATATGTAAACACCACAAAAGCTGATAGAAATCTGCATACCTGTAAAGTACAATCCAAGTCACAAGTGATAATAGTATTCCACGTATAATGAATTTAAAAAAACATTTTTGCGAAAAACTGCATGATAAAGTACTGACACTTCAGTCAGTTTTATTATATATGTGCCGTAGTGTTTTGAACGAAAATGTTTACCTAATGCATCCGTCCAGACAGGATTGAAGAGAACCGGTTTAATACAGGCCTCAAGAATTGCCAGAGCCAGAGCAAAGTCCCGTGGGTTCTGACACATGTGTACAGCTTTTTGCCAGTTGCGTCTGTGAATGGGCCAGTTTGGATGGAGGAAAGGGGCAGGGATGTTATTCTCCAGTTGAATGACACTAGCTCTCAGAGTGGCCACAATTTGTTCATGAGAGCCTTGGATTGTACCACTCCATTTAAACTCACTCAGGGGAGTCAGACTGAACTTGTGGGCCAGAAAACGACGCTTATCTCGATCCTCATTGTGCTGATGCTTGTTCAGAGCCAAATTATTACACGAATACTGGTTCTGGTAAGTCTTGTAAGCATTACCTTGACCTATAAAATGCCATTTGGAAAGAAATGAAGCATGTTTAAACCATAACTATGGTCAGAAGTCAGTACCAACATGTATTTGCATCATTACAAAACAAGGCTAGACAAGAAGTTCCAAAATGTCTGCTGTAAAAATGTAATCAGTGAGACAGTTGTCAATCTTTAACTAGATTTAGTCATAGTATAAATAGTTATTATAAAAGTTAATGTAAAAAACCTTAGAATTTAGAATCAAACATAAGATTCTGTAAAATTTGCGTCCAGAACTTACCAAGTTTATAATACTGTGACTGAGTTACTAGAACAGATGAGCTTTTACTGCGTGTAACCCGAGTGATCTCCCCATCCTTGTTGATCACAAGTACCTCTTCAGTATTAGAGGAGGAGGCCCGTACTGTTGTCTTCACACTCGCTGTTGTTGAAGTGACGGAGTCAGAAAACATCTTTGGTGTCAGGGAACCAGTTTTAGATCTGGTAACATAGCGTCGACTTTCTCCTGAACAAATATACAAGATTATAGAAGCAAACAGTTTACCATACTTTATAAGGCTGTCTGGGTTTGTCATAATGATTTAAAAGATTTTTTGTTTGTTTGATTGGTGTTTAACATCGCACTCAAGATTATTTCACCTATAAGAAGACTAATTATTAATTTGCATTGCTGGTGTATGGTGGAAAACCAAGAAGAAACTTTGTAAAAACCACCCCGCAAACTCCGCAGCCACCGGATAACTTCCCTTATATACCTAAGGGTACAGTGAAGGGGGCTCTGAAGTCCAACGCTCAACCACGAAGCAGCATTTATTTAAAAGAAAAGCAATAACAATTGCAATATGTTCAGTTTAAATTTGCATTCAGAACAATTCGGAGAGAAAGATGACAACTTTTCTCTTATAAGTATGAAACAAAACAAAGATTTTAATAGATTACCTGGTGGTGTTGAGTTTGATTCGTCATTCTTCTCGTCTGTTTTTTTGTCTGCATCTTCCTTCTCACTGTTAATAGTGTCTTCCATCTTTACTTCTTTAACATCATCCGATCCATCCACAGGTACACTTTCTTTATTTACACTTCCATTCCCATTATCTCCACTGCCATTCACCTGTTCATTGTTGTTACCAGGCTCCTCCACTTTCTCAGAAGTACTATCAGTGTTTATTCCCCCACAATTCACATTAGATTCAACAGTTTCCACTGAAGTAGTTGTTGTTGTAGTAGTAGTTACAGTTGTAGTCTCACAAGTCTCTTCCTTCTTTAAAATACCACTGTTAGCTGCAGTTGATGTAGTGGAAACTGATGTTGTACTAACAACAGTATTGGACTGGGAACTCTCAGACAATAACTCAGCCTCCTGTGTCAAGAAAACATTTACTATGACAAAGCAGAGTATATGTCATAAGGAGAAGAAACACTTATAGTGATGTAAAACAATGTTTATGTAACACAAATAGTATATATTCTTACTTTATAATCATGATGTTACTCCTGTAGGTAAAATTGTTGATAATAATTAAGAAATATTGAAACGCCAATGAAAAGCCTTTTAAAAAAGGACCAGGATACTGATTAAAACACACCAAGCACATCTAGATTAAAACATACCAAAATAGGTTTCCATGAAAAATAATTACAACATTTACATGTAAATGTAAAATCAATGTAGATTTTTTAATGCAGTTCAACTATACACACGTTTTTAACAGTGGATCATAGTGTTAGCCCTGGAATCCATTTGTGACACCCTAATTCAGTCAAATTTAACATGTGAAAGATAGGAATAAGGTCAAATGAGACACCTTGTTTCTTTGAAAATAGTGATTTGAGACACCCTATGAGCTACTCATTGAAAACTTACATTTTTCTCTAATAGTTTCTGTCTTTCTAATTCCAATAATTCTCGTTTCCTGGCTTCCTCTTCTTCCAACTTCCTTAACTCCTCTCTCCGTTTTTCTTCTTCTTCTTGCTTGACTCTCATTTCTTCTGCCATTTTTATAGCTCTCTCAGTCTGCATTTTAACTATTTGTCCTGGATGAGAAAAAAATCCCATAGTTTGAAATTGTTAGCAATATTAATGTTAAGCAAAGAACAAGAACAACCATTTATCTCTACAAACCAACAGAGCCATTTCTAACACAAACAGTTGGAACTGTTGTCGAGAGGACTATTTCAATAAATGAAATTAGTTTCAGGGGAAAAAAGAAGAATTACTGTACACTTGTCCCTCGTTATAACGCGGACATCAGCAGACTAAATATAGACTAAACAGACATATAAAATTACTTCAGAAATTCAGTCAACGATTTGTTTGTTTGATTGGGGTTTAACGCCGTACTCAAGGTTATTTTCTATCAAAAAAATTTCAAAACAATGTAATTGATGACAAAAGGCAAGATTTTATTTAAAAATAAAATAAAATTAATGTTCTATTGCTTTCCAAAATTCACACACATAAGACCCATCTGCAATTATGGACAGTGTAAATCCCTTTCTGTAAATTTTCTTGAAAGTTGCAACAATGCCAAGGTCAAGTGGTTTGATTTTCGAGGTTGAGTTTTTCGTCTCTATTTAACCTTTCATTGAACGTATTAGTATGCATTTGAAGTTTGGTAACAAAAATCTGTAGTTTCTGTTCTCCCCTGGGCAAACCATGTGAACAGTGCTGGATCTTACGCCAAACGAGATAAGCAAGTCACAAGAAACTTTGGCTTTGGTTTCTCCTTTTCACGCTCCATCAGTAGCTGATAACTTGCCTCAAAGAGAGTATGCAATATGTTTTCCTAGCATGTTTATTATCCTTTCTTACTAGAACATGTTTCAATCTAAATTTACCCCACCTTTTTATAGGCCTGCAGTACTTTAATAAAACTAAAAACACATAAGCCTTCCCCTTTTGCAATAAAAATATTTCATTCATTTAAAAACAGGAGTTCAATTCTTAAATGATTTTAAAGTCTATGCTCTGATTAAAATCCAACCAGCAATACACAGGTACTGACTGGCCTTGCAACAGCCACAACAATTAAGATATTAAAGAAACATTTTGGGACACAACAGTTGTGTAACCCGAAACGCTCAATACTAGGGCGAGTAGTAGAGGGGACAAGTGTACATGTCCAAGATGCAAATTCAAAAATCTTCCCAAAATATCATTTGGAAATAATGACTGTTAATTTATATAAACATACCATTTTCGACTTCAAGCATGGATTTCTTGTTTCCTTTTGCACTGTTCGTCATGTCTTCTGTTATTGTCATCTGTTTGATAATATCTTCCCTCATCTCCATGAGATTATAGACAAGATCTCGTTCCCAATCCTCCCCATCCAGACGGTATAGTAATTCATCCAGCTGATTTTTTGTTGTGTAATACCATACCCTAGAATCACTCTCCCTGAAATCATAACACATTTAAAACAATTAAAATGAACAGTTCACATTATTATTAACTTCACACTATTACTTATGGTTATTTAAAGTATTGGCCGGGGTATGATGCATCATCACGTCACTTCCTGTCAACATTGGGACTTCAAATTTGGACACGAGACCTACTGGTCATTTCTCCAAAAAGATTTGACAAAAAGCAAGATTTAAAGGTACAACAAAGTGTTTAAAGTTAGCAAATTTGTAAAAGTAAAAATTTTGCCTTTTTTAAATCATCCAAGTGCAAAAAATGAGGGTTGGTAGAATAAAACTTTTTTCCTCACTTGTAGGTTAGAGTAGCATGTGTTGCAATGTTTGCGAAAAAGTGCCTTGAAGTATAATGTTGATTTAATTGGTTTTGTGCAAGACAGCGTAGCCCGATCGAGCTATAGTAGTTAGATCGAGCCCAAAGCTAGATCGATGTACTCTCCCCAACCTGATCATGGTGTCGATGGCTTGAGAACATTGCAATAAATTTTATTCTATCGGAGGAACAACGTCTCTAAAAAATTGCCCACTAAGTTGGTACATGTGGGAATTTGATTTTTCCAGCTTCATGTTATTTTATTGTAAATTGTGTGGTAATTGTAAGGAAATAAAATGTTCGAGTGTAGTGACATTTTTTTTTAGGAATCTATGTAATAATGAGATATGTAATGCTTTCAGTGTGGCAAGAACAACTTCTATATCAAATCAAAAAATGTTTTTCTGGACCAGTAGGGTTACTGCGGTAAATTCTTGTCATTAAAATATTAATTTTGAACAATGTGGCAGATAATTTTCAGATGAACGATTTGGGCAAACCTATAAATCAGTCTTAAAATGAGAAGGTGTTCGGTCGGTTCTCTCGAACATCACAGGCCTGCCTCTATAGTTCTGTAGATATAGTTCTGGGGTAACTTTACATTGAATGAGACCAGATATATTATATCAAATGGAGTCCAAAAAAGTACTTTCTGGAGCACAGTTTGAACCATACAGTTTTCCAAAAACATCTTAATCCTATTGACAGTATTGTCATTAAAAAATCTGTATTGTAAAGTTTTTCTGGCAGAACCTAAAAATGTTCCCTAAAATGTTCATGATAACAGTTAACAAATCCTTTTCATTTGTCTTAGCTTTGCTTTTTTAAATCACATGAATGTCCGTTTATGATTTATTGATTGGGTTTTTGCAGAGTACTAGGTTATTTCACTCATAGGATGGCATGCCAGCCCAATCGTTTAAGGAAAAAAACCTAAGTAATTAGGGGTGTAACGATTCATCGATGCATCGATACTATCGATACTTTGTCCTCACGATACACGAATCGTACCGTCACGTAAGTATTGCGATACTTTAGGGAAAAAGGCGCACCTAAAATTTCACCAAATTTCTGTACTCGGTCTTTCAATATTGAAAGTAAAAAAACTCAATACAAAGCAGTTTCTGAGGGAAATACTGATATTTCTTTTAAAAACATAAACGAAATGTTATAAATT
>JAVFBZ010020809.1:0-18652 GCA_032466195.1 Katharina tunicata | reverse complement strand
TTGGTTGGTTGGTTGGTTGGTTGGTTGGTTGGCAATCGATTGATAGATTGATCGATTGATTGATAAGGGATCAAAGCCAATAAAAGGAATTCAGAATGGAAACTACCAAAAACCTCTTGTTTTAAAAAGCGCTGTGAGTTACAATACATTTACCATGCAGGAATATGTAATGGCACTATAAACAAACTATCTCGACGTGCGATTATGTTCAAAAATTATAATCATCTACGCTACAAAATTTGACATTAGTTGGAGAGCAGCATTTCTCCAGCCGTTTATAGACTGTTTATACATACATTGCAACATTGCCGTACGTTCGGGACACTGCGTTCTGTGCGTATAGTATCGAGTAGTTTTATTTAGGAGAGATTTCTTACTTTTAAATGTACCTTTTCTTACGTATATCTTTACAACAAGTTCTACAACATATAAAGTATATATATTTATTTTTCTGAAATTGCAGTTATTGCTTTGGGCCGGGTTTGTCGTTTGTCGCAATTTCTTATTTAAGTTTTAATATGCATATATATTTGAGTTAAATAATATATGAAAGAAAAAGTTTCCTGATATTTCTCCAATCATACGACTTGGTCTTATGCTTTTTGTCCAAATGAAAAATGACAACTTTATCAATATGGTCATCTTGACCGACAAGCGGATATCCGTTCAGGGTTTCTGGCTTTGCATTTTAGCCAGAAACGTAAACAAATGGATGGAAAAGCCTATAAAGCAACCAGATGTTTTGGGTGTCATTCACATATCCCGTCTGTTCCGATGAAATTCTATTCGAATAAAGTTTATGGACATTGGCCATTATAATTTGACCTGTACTTGCGCATGTCTGGTCACCCCGGGTGTCATGGTGACACGTGGTCTTCAGGTCACATAGGTCAACATATGGACGTTGACAAGTTGTAATCTGGCCTACTTTTGTAAAACATATCAGATTCGTTTCTTTTTTTAAGCAGGACAAAATAGATCTCTGGTGTTTATAGTAAATAAACAAACAAACAGGGTATGTCAATAACTCGGCTTCTGGAGTGGGAAGTTAGGGAAGAAGCTGGCGACTCAGCGTCAAAATGCTTATATGCAAACCTTGCCTTATAAGGACATCGAGGACTGATGCAGTTGTTTATGGGAAACATATGTAGAGAGTTTTGGTGACACATATATATACAGACTGAATGGCAAACATGCTCTGTCAACTGAAAGAACGAACTAAGCTTTTGGATCCAAAGCCCCCACCCCCTTACACACACAAAAAGCGAGGCGTAGACTAATACATAGTTGTGCATGTATAGCTCGAGAGACAACTCAATATAAGGTCGTTTATTTTAGCCGAATATATTGGCACAGCTGTGAAATAATTTGAAATAAGGACTTTTTTTCAATAGGCCTCTCTTTCCCATCGATCGATATTTCGGTTTGTTACTTTTAACGTGTCCAGAATAACAGTAAAGTCAAGATAAACAATTGATATCTTTGATTGAATCGTATCTTTCCATCTAATTCTATGGGACCACGTTTCAAATGGTATATTTCGTACTTTGTTGAAATGTATCAATGACTAATCTATTTCTTAAATTTTGTGTTTAAACTTAAACTATTCTAGACCTCCTTCAAGAGAAAATATGTTGTAACAAAAATCACATTGAAATATATAACTGTGACAAGAAACATTTCAAAAAATGTATAGCAACGTAAAATGTATCAAATAATGAAGAAACTTCCATGGAACATCACCAGGTTTTGTGAAAGGTCAACATAAATGTTTCTAAGAGCTTTTGTCGCAATAATTATAGATACGGTGTATTTGGTTAGAAATTAAATTCTCCACTGGAACATTTTGGTGTATTATATACTTTATTTAAAAAGGTATCAAAAGTGTACATAACCACGTAAACTAAATATAGAACCAGTAGTGCATTTAAAAACGTAAACACTCAAAAACACACTTTCACTCGTAAATAAAGAAACAACTTTCAGAAAATCCAAACATTTGTTGGAATTTACTATGAAACGAAATTTAAAATCACTGTTGTTTAAAATAAGAATGAAAATGGCATAGATCTACATCCCAGGCAAAACGATAAAAACAAAAATGTATACTATATAAATAAGGTAAACAAAAGAAGCACCGAAAAAATAATAAATAAGTGACTGACATTTATACAGACAGAAATCAACACTAACATGTTATCCGTCAACCCCCTCCCCCCACCCACCCTTCATGCTCAGTTATTTCGATTATAATCCATAAATTATTTTATTGATATTCATTTTTTAGTTATTATACTGTTGCCAGTTTGAGGAAGAACAGTCATCGAGTTTTCTACCGTTACAAAATTAGCTTTTCCTTTGAAGACGTTCATTAAAGAATATTTGTATATTTTCACATAAGCAAAAAGACGATCTCGAGTCACTCCAGAGGCAATTACTCGCGTATATATAGTGTTTGGCGGCGATATTTAATTCTATACGGTATAGTGTTGACATTTTCTGCGCTGTGCAGTTTATGGCGTGTTGAGATGCTTACAAACGGGAAAATAATTCACCATATAGCCTGGAAATGATTTTATCGTTGAAATCTGACCGAACATACGGTGTTGGATTAGAGTGTGAAGTCTCTCCAGTATTATGGAGTAGACAGTTTGTCATTAGTTGATCCCGGGGCGTCTAAACATCGCAGGATCCGCGGGCTGATAACCCCAATATCGGCCCGTCTGCGTCATTCACAATTACTTCGTTAGTCTGTTTTTACATTATATAAACGCGCAGTGTCTCATTGTATCTACATCATATAACATGTATCATTGATAATAATCTGAACTATACTGGCTTAAAAGGCTATAATATAATTAAATCTGATGAGCATAGGTCGTGCCCTTTAAACGGTTTTAAACACATTAAATAATAAAGTATAGCAAAATAACTATTGAGAAATAAAAAAGATGTATATCATTTTATTTGTGTGTAGAGTATCGCATTTCCCTACAAATGCTCTAAACTCCCATTCTTATATACGCGGACAGTCTGGTCTCCTAAATTTCCAAACAGACACTATCCTTAACAGTGTTTTGATTCAGCCAATAAGATATTTAACATCGACCTGCATGCCATGTGAAACGGAAGCAGAAATTCTTACATCTTTCGACATTATCCCAAGGAAAAATAAATCAAGGTCGATGTACAGTAGGCTATAGGTCTATTACATCCACATTGAAGTGTGATAAAATAACTCAGGCTTCATAGAGTACATGCACAATGGATGACTGATTGTTACAAGAACGATTAAAACGAACGGATTTTGAAATTCATCGAAAACATATATGAATTTTTGTGTCCTGGATTCCACATTCGGCGTAAAACGAAACGGCTGATAAAATTGGGCAGTGCTTGCTTAGAATTCACTCAAGCCTTTGGGACGTTTAGTGAGCGTTAAACACTTTTGTACTTGCCGATAAGCGCGATCGAAGGGATTTTCAGTACAATGCGAGGGCAACAATCTATCTTCCGAAGGTGTATATAGCTACTGTTTAAAATACGTTGTCACGTCTTCTACAAAAAGCTGTAAAAAAAAAGCACTCACGGGACAAAAAAAATCAATATTTTTTAAGTCTTCAACGGCCAAGTGAGGTTAAAATTCATCGCAGGAAACAACATCTATTATGGCAAGAATTTAAGGAATAAAAAATGATGACGTACGACTATTCTTCTGTACTTAAACACCAGTATACATTTAGAGTAGCTGGTATAGTTTCCCAGTATATAACAACAAAAGAAAAGAAAGAGATTTCGTTACTGCAACCCTGTAAGGAATTCCTTGGCTTTATTCCAGGAACTTTGTGACCGATGACATTTCGGTTAACTTGGAAATTCTCTTTGCCTTTCTTACAGTGGTACTATTGTGGGAGGTTATATACGGTCCCTTAGGGGTTGCACAACAGTGGTAGCATATGTGGCAATTCGTCAGCGCATTTGTAAAATAATACCAACAGAAAAAAAAGTCTTTTAGTAGTTGGACGAGGTTATGAGGCACGATCTGCAATACGCAGTATCTTCCCACGGGAAAGACATCCGCGTCCGCGTCGAAGAATCACATAGTTTATGACAGTGATCAGCGACACCAAATTGCGTATACATCCATCCATCGTCGAGCAAATTTACCCTGTTCTTTCGTAAGAGATCGCGACTGCAATATGGGAGTTGTTTGGATAATTAAATGGCCTCAAGAAATGCACTCAAAATAATTCCTGCACAGATCATGTCAAATCTATTTAAACACGTACTTTAAAACTTAATACTAATATATGTTAACGACGCTGGCATCCCAGATTACACTCCAGTACATTTTTAAGACGAGAGACAGGGACCCTGATGCCCCTTAGCTCAGTGCTACAGGGCACAGGAGGCTTCCGCTCAACCACCCGCTGAGAACTAAAAAGTCATCAAATCATTTTTATCTGACCAGATAGTATAGTACACAATACCTCTATATGAATTCTAATTGGTTAATAATAATATTGGTGGGCTGTTTTCTGTAGTTTTAAAGATCATAATTAACATGGAACAAACAAGTTATGAAGAATGGAATTTTACAACTATAACGGTATTACAACTGGAACGTTCGCTTCAGGTTGTTGATCTGTTTGTTTGATTCGGGTTCATACGACGTACTTAAGGCTTCCTCACTCATACCACTCGTGCCAGTCCAATAGGTGAAAAACACTCAATAGCAACACTTGCAACACACAAGGCAACGCCGGATATTTACAGGACACGGATTTTTGATGCCCTTCCGGTGAGAGAAGACACCGGGCCCTTGTTTCAAAAAAGTGATCTTCGCATAGGCTTGCGTTCAACGTAATTACCATGACGACCAGTAATGAAGGTATCTATAGTGTCGTCATTGTAATTACGTTCATCTCAGGTAACTATCACCTTGTCAATTTAAATGAGTCCCTTTAGGCGCAGAAAGCTCCCACCAACCACCCGCCAGCAGATGGCTGACAAGCCTTCTCACAAACCACAGACATGTATATATACAATAGATAAGAAGATTTAATTACAATCCAACACGATATGAAGACAAATAATAAAAAAAATAACCATTAACATTAAAACACTGTTTAAAAGATTCTTCTCGAATATGAATAGACAAAGGATAAAATAATATATTAAACATCTTTTCTACAAACGGTGATTTGAATCAACTGGAATTTAATTAACTCTTACCCTCTTCATACATTGTCAACTGTTTGTTATTTTTCTTGCGCAAGAATTATGACCGTTGACAAACACGGATGATAGAATTTAATAATAAAGTCTTTTTATCAGACGGTAACATCATTTTATGAGCTTTTCTTATTTTAAAACTGTCAAAAGAACCATTAAAGTCTATGATATATTTTCCTTTCAGTGATCCTATCCAGTTTTTTGTAAGCCCTTAGAAGACAAACTGTCCACACGCAAAACGGGATATCTCATGATTTCGCCAGTTTCATTTGGTAAAAACGTTATAAAACAAAAAACAAAAAAAATGATATTTGTGTCCGTAAGAGCAGCTGTCGTAACACACACTTTTTTTCTCCAAAGTAGACATCGTTTTCCCAAATGTGTTTTTTAAGAAACTTTGAAACAAAACTGTTTAGGGTAAATTTATTTTTGTTTTCCGCCTTTGTGTTTTTATATTGTCTGTTTTCTTTTTATTTGGAGATAAGACTTGAGAAGTATCATATGTCCAGCTTTCTGATTCCTATGCATTACAGGGAAATATCCAACGTGTGTAAATTTTTGAGAGAAGTTAAGCAAATAATTATCTACTAAGATTAATTTAACCGGATTAATAGTACTTTGTTGAAAGGATTTATACTAAAAACAACAAACCAAATCATCAATTACATGTTTCAAAAAGCTCATATAAGTGTGTAATTCGTGTTAGACTCGACTTATCCGACTACGACTCGACTACGACTACGGCAACAGTGACGTAACCTTACATAGAATTTCATGTGGTGTGTTGTGTCATCTGCAAAATGACAATTCTTTTTGTCAAGATCAGGTCAAAGGTTGTCGCCCTGGAAGCGCGTGGGCGGAAATGGCGAAGGTAAAGCATTCCGCCGTAGTCTAGACCTCTTCATCAATCAACTTCAATCCAAGCAGCTGTTTCAAGATTTATATTTCAAAATTATGCTCGGGCCGTCGACGAAGACTTTTCGGACAGGTGGGAAGCAATATTTGTTGACAAGTAGAAAAGAAAACAAATATGTTTGTGGTTCTACAGGACATCAAAAGAGCGTGAACAAGTCTGTAAAACGTCCCTCAAATTGAATGTTAAGCCCTAAAAGCCAAGTCAAAATATCACGTATGAAATGAGGCGACCGCACGGAAGTGTTGTCCAAACTTTTAGCACGGGTTGGAAACTGAATGGCTGCAGACAAAACAACATATGTATTATGGCTTCACTTTGTGGGTTTCGCTTGAATGACTGAATGATTTTGTAGTTTGTGGTTCTTTTTAGTTTTAAACGATATCAATTTTATTTTAACTAATTGTGGCGATCGATTAGTTTTTCAAGCTGTACCAAAATGTGAAAAAAGAAATAAATGACGTCAACATTTTTTCTAAGTGATATTCAAAATTGAATTGAACTTTTTAAATTTGACTATTTAGCGATGTACCTATAAAGTTCTGTAAATCCAAGTCAACTGGAGACATAGAAGTATATTTGTGTATTTGTGCTTTATACATAGGCCTGCGTCAACGATTTGAAGACAAACAGAGCATATGCAATGGTGTAACATTTCCGAATATAACAATCCTGATACCTGATAAGGCCATGACAGTTAACAGTTTTACAAATGTCCAAGATTTACTGATGTTCCAAAATAGTTATTGTATTTGAAAGACTCTGGGCGGATATGGGTATTTTTTTTAACGGGCATTTTGGACAATTTTAAAACATCAAAGATATTATTTTGCTCCTCGAGACTGCATATTAAAATAAAGCACACGTGATTTGTTTTCTCTCAAAGACATCACAAGCTAGCTCAAACTGCAAGTTATCTTGATATTGATCATAGATGGATCATTTTGTTGATTTTCTTTCTGATAAAAGACTTTCTTGAGTCTCAGTCCCTAAACAGTCACTAAAGCCACACAAGTATATGATTTGAGGAACTCAATACCGTAAAGCAGCAGTTTGTCAACTCCGCGACGTAGTTAAGCGTAATCTGGCTTCTTTTACAACATCCGCATTCTTGACCTATTTTTTCTATTCTTTTTTAGGCCGTGTGAATCTTGGCGGGAAAATGTCGAACTACATTTTGGAGCGCAGAAAAAAAAAAGACGAGTGAGACAGGAAGCAGCTTGGAGGATGGTAACAAAAAAAGCTAAATAAACAAACTGTTACTCTACCAGTGTCTTTGTGGGAACGTCTTCCCGTGATTTGTACACTGTCATATTGGATTTTTCCTATGTAGACCGGAAAGAGTGATTCAGCACTTTTCTCTTGCCCCAGCATCTTTCCCGCCATTTAATAAACCTTTGTCTTTCACTAGGGTGTTACATAACGAAGGTCTGTTTCTTTGGAGGTGTAAAAAAATAATCACAGCATAAGGGCAGTAGCATAAAAAAAATATGAGTTTATTAATATTTATGGAGTTTAGTAATATATAATTCTTAAATTTATATGATAAATTAACGGTTTAAAATGGTTTAATGAATCTTTCATATTTATCTTGAACGGATGAGGACCTTTCACATTATTTCAACTCCGTACATTTGTTTGAAAAATCAGAAATTTCCGAACACCTTAATATATTTTATACATCTAGGCTTACCTTATTACTAATAACATAAACCATTTATAAGCCTTAGCAATGTAATCATGTCCTTTCATTTGCTTCCGTAGTGTACTCAACCATGAACCAATAAATCGAAGTCAATCAAATGGAATGGTTGGCAAAGCTGTCAATTCAAGGACTTGATTACAAGATAAATTTTATCCTTATATCTGATTATTTGGGGTTGCGCGTCGTACTTAAGGTTATTTCGCTTATATGGCGGCGTGCCAGAGCAATGGGTGAAGGAAACCAAAAGTGATGTCAGTAATATAGAAGGCCCCACAATACATTTACAGGAAAAAAAACTGGACCACAACAAATCCTTCCTGATTTCCCGTTTAACTCTGTGAGCACCAGGGCACAGAAGGCTCCCACCCAACCAAACACCCCGCGCCCTCCCCCCTAAAATATAGCTGTTTTCATCGTTTGAGGAACAACAGTAAGTTATTCTGATATATTGATCTTGGCATTGGACACTTGTAATAAGATCTTTTTCAACCTTTGAAGGAAATCTGTAAGCCTACATTAAGGCCCTAAATATATATCCTCTAACGTGATGAGTGCTTAAGAAGATTAGGCCTATCTTGAATTAATCCTCCAGCATTATTTAGACCAAGGCATGAAACAGAAGAATCTTTGAGTTTAAATGAAGTCCTTTCGATATTCTACGTTACCGTAACGCTATCTATGTTAATTATTATGTTATACAGCGAAACCTTTTACAGGTTTCCTTTCCACAGGATACATCATTCATACAATTTATTAGTGTTGAGTGACATTGACAAAGTAGCAAGACTAAACAGCGCAAAATATTTCCTGGCACCGCTGACATATTATTTTCGCGGCCAGAAAATACAAGTTATAGCACATTCCGAATTTTATCAAAACTCGTGCCGCGCTGAGCTAATTTCTGTGACAAAATTTCCGCGCTCTATCTATGGGTTACGCGATAAGCGGGATCATGATACGCAATGAAACTGTTACCGCGATACCGTCATGAAGCGCGATACGATAAGAAAACCTGACTTAACTCCCATAGGAATGTAAGGCAGATTTGACATATATGTGCCTTATAGCATTTGGTACACCAAAATGAAGGCAAGGCAGCATCGTTCAAATCGGTACAACACGTTTTTATATTCTTTTCAGTTGTTTAATTCTCAGTTTAATTATATGGTGATTAATTTTAAAAATAAAAATAACTTTCAGCCTTCACAAAATATAAAACATGAAGATAGCCCTTGCAGCGTCTTCGTTTTGAACACTATACCTGTTTTATCTGAAGGGGTGATTTTATTATTATTTTTTTGTTATCAAGGTTCGTAACTCTAAACATTTAATTAACAGCGCCACGGTATCGTATCATTACTTGGAGTCTTGGACAGACGGATTGCGCCGGAGAGCATGCCGAGTTCACATCGAACGCATGTTGATTCTCTTCCAAATAGGCTTATAATTTACTGTAATTAAAAAGAGCTTTTTATGGAGTTTTTTTCTGGGTTTTTTTTTACTAGGAGTATCCGAGAATATCAACACAGCATGAAATATATAAACTGTCCGTGTAGGCGCTCTATGGCTTAATTACACCGTTGTCAGCCCGTAAAACTTGAGTAGTTGTGACAGAGACGACTCGATGGCATTCCTGTCCAAATGAAATGCTACCCCCAAGCCAGAAAATTATTGTAGAAAAAAACCGTCAGCAATTCCCCGACCCTCATTGTCGTGTTAAAAGTGATGTTACACAGCGATAGCAATGTCAGCCTCACAGGGCATCATTTGTCCACCAACGGTCTCGGACAAGAACAACCGAGATATGCTTTCTAGGATGGGTTGCATCATATGACAAAATAACTCATGCAGGATGACAGCAGTTAATCATCTCCCCTTGTAACGACCTTTTCAGCCGGCGAAGACACGTACGGTCAAAGCCCACAAACAAAATTTGAGCTTTTTTTTCATCACAATCAGAAAAAAAATGTTTCTGCTATAATTTAAAAAGCTAAAACATTAATAATAATTCAACAAACTGAAGACAGAAGACGCAAAACGATTATCAAAATTAAACTTGCCTTAGTCGAAACCAATATTGGGCTATAGTTGTTACCAATTATTACAATAAAATTTTGAGAAAAATTGGCTTTTGGTCCTACTTAAGGTTATTTCACTCAAATGACTTCGTATCAGCCCACAAGGCGAAGAGAACCATCGTCAATGCTGCTGACAACTGACAATGGCGGCACAAGCTCAAGACTCAAAATAGGACACCACAACACATCGGCTTCCTGATGCACCTATTTATCTCAGAGAGCACCAGGGCCAAGTCTAGGATGTATGATACTGATAGTTGATATTCAAAAAGATATAAGGAGCTTTTAGGATCAAAGAATTGTCATCCATAAGTTTGTTTTTTTTTCTTCTTCTTCTTCAAGAGATGCATTAAGGTCTTGTTTGGTTAAAATGGTGGTTAGAGCGTCAATGCTCTATATGTTGATGGCGAAAACTTGGATCGGGGAATTTCAGTGAATATAGGACTAATGTACGAGCTATATGTAATCTTTTTTTTCTGTCGCAACCTTACTTCTACATTGCTGGGTGCTCTCCGAGCCAAGGGATATCAGGAAACAGACTCGTTGTGCATGGTGTCCTCTGTTTCGTCTTATTAATGTCCTGTGGTGTCTTGTGTGTTGCGAGTGTCATTGAGGGTGGATACCTTCACATAATGAGTGAAATAACCTCAAATAAGTACGGCGTATAAGACCTCAATGAAACAAAATAAAAAGCCTGTAGAAACTTCCTATCTAAATGGAGTTTTTTAACACGTATACATGATAATACCAGTAGGCTAACAACTGTGTACCCGAAACAAAGATCATAAGAAGAAATCCAATATGACTAAGTTCACCAGTACTGCTAACGACTTTTGAACAAAAACTTCTTTCCAGGTGGAAAGCTTATCTAAGACATGACCTTTTACAGTAGAAGAAACAAGAAAAAGAAAAACACATGATTGCAACCCTTTTTTATAATTCGGTAAGAAAAACAAAAATCGGAAATAAAAACAAAGGAAAGAAAAGTAATCCTTGGCTCACACCAAACAAGCTTGAAAGTCACGGATGAAAGTAAGTCCACCAAGTGTGTGTGTCATAACTACTCGAAGGTGTGAAAACAAGAGAAGTGTGTAACTTGTTGTAAGATGACCTCTAGTCGGAACAAAGGTGGTTAACGATTTACACAAGGATGTCATTTGAAGAGAGTTTTTCTGGTCTTATTTTTTTTTCTTATGTTTTCTGGGAAACATCTGTCCGGATAACGCAGTGTACATGCTCTAAGACGGTGATTAGTAGACATATATGACTAGTTATGACGTCTGTTGGAGGGTACATACGAAGTATTTACATGGTCAGTTTGGTAATATCAGTCGAGCCGTTTTTACTAGTTATTATTACTAATATGGCATAGGAATTGACCAATCGGATTGCAAACAAAATACTGTGAGGGGTAATAAATTCCGATGTCCAAAATAGTTTAATTTCTGTTAAAGCAGTGTAAATCTTAATTTTGCTTTCAGTTTTTATAGTCAAATTAATTTCCGGAGATATATTGTCGTGTTTTTGTAAAGTAACTCTGAAAAGAACTATCCATAGGAATAATTAGATATGATAAATACGAAGTAAGGCAATTTGGTAAATGTATGAGGTTGTGTTTACGCCTCCTTTTTATTCGAAAGGCCTTGTGCTTATTGAAAACACGAATAAATTTATAAAATTTGAACATCAATTATTGAATTTTATTAAGGTTTAGAAAGAAAAATGTGCGTGCCTCCACTGGGATTCGAGCTAGGGATTCGTGTATAACCCATATTTATTTTTGTCAATACTGGTTCCAGTATCCTATTGTTTATTTTGTCTTCAGGTATCATGTTTTCTAAATGGCATGTCCATATCCTGTCGAATAAATAGTTTGTTTGTTAGCTTGGGGTTTTACGCCGTACCTTTTTTTCACTTATATGATGGCGTGCTGTTGTTTAAGACTCCGTTGAATTCTACTACGCACCTCTTGGTATCTATATTATATCTTCTTATTACTAGCTTCACGCATTGTGTCAAGTAATATATGTCTGCCTCAGTAAACATTGTATTTTGCGGTGGGATGACACAGGGACTTTCTATGCTTAATTTTCAATGCTGCTGACAACAGACAATGGAGGCACAAGCACAAGACTCAAAATAGGACACCACCACACATCGGCTTCCTGATGCACCTATTTATCTCAGAGAGCACCATGGCCCAGTCTAGGATGTATGATATTGATAGTTGATATTCAAAAAGATAAGGAGCTGTTAGGATCAAAGAATCGTCATCCATAAATTTTAGTTCTTTTTTTCTTCTTCAAGAGATGCATTAAGGCCTTGTTGGTTGTAATGGTGGTTAGAGCGTCAATGCTCTATATGTTGATGGCGAAAACTTGGATCGGGGACTTTCAGTGAATAGGACTAATCTCAAGCTATATGTAATCTTTTTTTTTCTGTCGTTACCTTACTTCTACATTGCTAGGTGCTCTACGAGCCAAGGGATATCAGGAAACAGACTCGTTGTGCATGGTATCCTCTGTTTCGTCTTGTTAATGTCCTTTGGTGTATTGTGTGTTGCGAGTGTTGTTAAAGGCGGGTTCCTTCACACAATGAGTGAAATAACCTCATATAAGTACGGCGTATAAGACCTCAATGAAACAAAATAAAAAAGCCTGTAGAAACTTCCTATCTAAATGGAGTTTTTTAACACGTAAACATGATAATACCAGTAGGCTAACAACTGTGTACCCGAAACAAAGATCATATAAGAAGAAATCCAATATGACTAAGTTCACCAGTACTGCTAACGACTTATGAACAAAAACTTCTTTCCAGGTGGAAAGCTTATCTAAGACATGACCTTTAACAGTAGAAGAAACAAGAGAAAGAAAAACACATGATTGCAACCCTTTTTTATAACTCGGTAAGAAAAACAAAATCGGAAATAAAAACAAAGGAAAGAAAAGTAATCCTTGGCTCACACCAAACACGCTTGAAAGTCACGGATGAAAGTAAGTCAGCCAAGTGTGTGTGTCATAACTACTCGAAGGTGTGAAAACAAAAGAAGTGTGTAACTTGTTGTAAGGTGACCTCCTGTCGGAACAAAAGTGGTTAACGATTTACATAAGGATGTCATTTGGAGAGAGTTTTTCTGGTCTTATTTTTTTTTTCTTATGTTTTCTGGGAAACATCTGTCCGGATAACGCAGTGTACATGCTCTAAGGCGATGATTAGTAGACATATATATTCCTAATATATTGTCCAAAATAGTTAATATCTGTTAAAGCAGTACATGGAAATCCTAATATTGCTTTCAATCTTTATAGTCAAATTAATTTCCGGAGATGTATTGTCGTGTTTGTGTTCAAAGTAACTCTGAAAAGAACTATCCATAGGAATAATTAGATATGATAAATACGAGGTAAGGCAATTTGGTAAATGTATGAGGTTGTGTTTACGCCTCCTTTTTATATCAAAGGCCTTGTCCCTATTGAAAACACGACTAAATTTATGAAATTTGAACATTAATTATTGAATATTATTAAGGTTGAGAACGAAAACTTTGCGTACCTCCACCGGGATTAGAGCCCGGGATTCGTATATAAACCATATTTATTTTTGTCCATACTGGTTCCAGTATCCTGTTGTGTTTTTTGTCCCCAGGTATCATGTTTTCTGAATGGCTTGTCCATATCGTGTCGAATAAATAGTGTGTTTGTTAGCTTGGGGTTTTACGCCGCACTGAAGGTTTTTTCACTTATATGACGGCTTGCTGTTGTTTAAGACTTTGTTGAATTCTACTACACACCTCTTGGTATCTATATTATGTCTTCTTATTACTAGCTTCACGCATTGTGTCAAGTAATATATGTCTGCCTCAGTAAACATTGTATTTTGCGGTTGGATGGCACAGGGACTTTCTATGCTCTGCTGCTCTCTTATCTAAGGGGCAACAAGAAGCCGATTTATTGTTCGCCCTGCTAATAACCTATGGTGCCTTCTGTGTTTCTAGTGTCGTTAAGGGTGTGTGGCTTCACCTTTGGTGCCGTCATATATATGAGTGAAATAACCGCGTTAAAACGAACAAATCATGGTTAAAAGTCCGAGATAATTTAATACCCAGCCCTCAATTACTGTTTACAAAATATTCCGTTGATAACGGAGCAAAACTCTGTTCACATACATATCAAAGATATTACATTTGACAAGAATTTCTGTCTTCATTTTGATTTACTTGTGTTTGTCGAGATGAAATTACCAAGCACTCTTTTCAAACGAGTACTCCGACATGTGGTTTTACTTTGCTCTCCGGTACTGGGGAGTTTTCATTAATCTTCCCAGTCAATTAAATAGCGTTAAATGAGAGAATATTGTTGATATAAAAGCCATACTGCCTTTAGTTTAAAGACAGTCGTTTTATTTTCCACTGTATCTTCATGTCGAGACTAAATTCCTGCAATTAACGGTGATGTTAAAATTTGCCGGATTTCTCTTACGCGTCGCCGTGGGAAACCAGACGGAGCTGTGTTAGACGGCCGGTCAATAATGGATAAGAAGTTAAGAACAGATTACATGGCGCTTAAGGCAACTCAGGCTTACCTTATCTCTTACCGCAAGTTTCCCCAACTTATCAAACTATTATGCCTTAGAATCGTTAGCGATATCGTTACCGAACCTATATATCACAAATGACGAGAAAAACATAGTTAAATGCTAAGTGATATATAAGATGAGATTCCACAAAATCAGAGATTCAACGGAAAAAGAAAATCTGTCCAGTCAAATCAATTATGCAGGCCGATCATTTCAACAAATTTTGTTGTCTTAAAAATATAATACACATTGCCGGTTAATAATTTTTTACTTTCTTTACATTTGTAATTATTTTATCTCTCATTTATGAACTGCCAACCTGGGCCACATTTAGCAATTGTTTACATCAAGTTTAGAAAAAAGAATTAGCTGATGACGTCATGGGGGATGGGTATTTGAAGATCTATATATCTTTATCAAACCAATCCGATTTAACTTTGTTTATACATAAGCTTCACCAGAGTCTTAACGTTTAATTGTCAAAGTCAAAGGGAATCTGGACTTTGTGCCTGAAATCGGGTACGCCAAATTTGGTGACTTATCCGCGCAAATACGACAAGCGGAGACGATAAGTTTGTGCCATTAGCAGCCAAAGATAAGTAAAGATAACTAAATAATTGTTGTTGGTCCAAATTAAGAAGGGATTCGCGTAAGTCTGTCTTCGCGCACTGATTAGACCCACAAGCCGAGTAAATCCCAGAGATACGTTCTTAAATTGTCGCCACGCGAAGACGCATGTCGCGCCAAAGTCCGTTCACGGGCGCCGAGTGTGACCGCGGGCTAGTATCTCACACGGCGATGATTAAGCTCTCTTATCGCCCGCTGATGTATCTTTAGCAGCTACGATTGGCTGACGATAGCTGGTCCAGTAAGTCACGAGGCAAAACATTACTGGAACAAGTGATGATAGAAAAGAACAGACCGCAATATTTCTCTTTTTTTCACCCCCTTTTTATAGCCTTTAAAAACGCACGTGGAAACAATCCTGCGCTACACCGAGAAATTGGCGACAGTCTAATTATCAGGACTGGTGAAAGATAAGGCTAGATCATTTCTGGAAAATAATATAAATCATATGAAAAATAGCCATATGACTGGCGACATCAGACTCTGGCTCTAACCACAAACTGCAAATTAAATCTGACTTCGAAGTTTCTATTTCCGGAAAGCCCCATCTGTTGTCTTAATTTGTTAAAGGGGTGAATATGCATGGTGATCAAGAACTCTAAGATAAAACCATTTCATTTGACTAAAACTATTTTGCTTAAAATTTGAAAGAGCGCTACAGCTAGCATATTTTTGTAAATAGGTTCTTTCCGACAATTGTAATTTGTAACAATGATGTTGATATAACCATTTCATTTGACTAAAACTATTTGCTTAAATGTTAAACCAGCGCTACAGCAAGCATATTTTTGTAAATAGGTTCTTTCCAACAATTGTAATTTGTTAAAATGATGTTGATTTATTAAGTTTGAGGGAGTAAATAGACACAAGGCCCAAGGACAAAACCGCCGACTACAGAAAGATGTTTACTATCGTATCAGTATTTTAACCTAATGATAATGTAATTAATCGATTGATTGATTTATTGGTTAGGCTTTACATCGTACTTTTTTCACTCACATTACGGCACACGAACACAATAGGTGGAGGAAACCACCCTAAACGACATGCACTATATAGTATATTTATTGGACGAAAAACAGGACACCACAACAGATCGACTTCCTGATGCTCCTTAGCTCAGAGATCACCAGGACACAGGAGGCTCCCATCCAACCACCCGCTGATGGCGATGTAACAGCAAATATAGGCCTATATGTACAAAAAACTGCAGATGTTACTTGCAGCACTCAACGTCCAAAAGCAGACAACCAACCGCAAAACCTGGCGCGATAAAACCAAATGTGTCGGCCTACACTTACGAGACAATACACTACGAGATTGATTGGGGTTTTACGCCGTACTTTAATCGATTGTGTTTTATGTACATACGGTCATCTTACTGTTACGAAAGCGTGACATACATGTGGGCGAAGTCAACGACCCTCGACGGCACATTGGAATACCTTGTGACATGGGACAAGGACAGAACGCAAATGTGCTACAGAAAGGCGACAGTGCTACAGATTTTTTAAATAATGAAAAATGTATAAGACTTTACACAAGGTATTACAATGTTTGATGTATGAAAAGGTTTGTTATTGTAGACATTCTCATTCATATAACCGAGAAAATAAAAACAACAACTTCCGAGTGAAAACTGATTTATAGACCTAAAGAGACCTTGTTTTATAGAAATCGACTGTTTCACTTGGTGGGTGCGATAAATGAAACATTGACGACAAAGCGATTTAACAGCCAAAGGGAGATCACTCTCAAAGAGAAAACGGCAAGATGACACGAAACGAACAGAGTAGTCTCCCTTTATTTTACTTTTACTAGCAATTTGCTTCTTTTTTGGGTTTTGCGTTGTACTAAATATTGCCTATATTCCACATATCAAAAATTGTTTGTTTGTTTGATTGGAGTTTTACGCCGTACTAAAGGCTATTTGACTTTGACAATTGGTGCAGGAAACCACAAAAAACGACGAGGGCAACATAGAAGACGCCACATTAACGCTTACAGGAAGAAAAACAGGACACCACAACAGATCGGCGTCCTGATGCTCCTTAGCTCAGAGATCACCAGGAAAAAGGAGGCTCCCTTCCAACCACCCGCTGATGGCGATGTAACAGGATATATAGTCCTTTATGCATAAAAAAAACTTCAGATGTTACTTGCAGCACTCAACATACAAAAGCAGACAACCAACCGCAAAACCTGTTTCGATAAAACCAAATGTGTCGGCCTACACTTACGAGACAATACACTACGAGATTGATTGGGGTTTTACGCCGTACTTTTATCGATTGCGTTTTATGTTGTACATAAAGTCATTTTACTGTTACGAAAGCGTGACATAAGCCTACATGTGGGCGAAGTCAACGACCCTTGACGGCACATTGGAATACCTTATGACATGGGACAAGGACAGAACGCAAATGTGCTACAGAAAGGCGACAGTGCTACAGAGTTTTGAAATAATGAAAAATGTATAAGACTTTACACAAGGTATTGCAATGTTTGATGTATAAAAAGGTTTGTTATTGTAGACATTCTCATTCACATAACCGAGAAAATAAAAACAACTACTTCCGAGTGACAACTGATTTATAGACCTAAAGGGACCTTGTTTTATAGAAATCGACGGTTTCACTTGGTGGGTGCGATAAATGAAACGTTGACGACAAAGCGATTTAACAGCCGAAGGGAGATCACTCTCAAAGGGAAAACGGCAAGATGACACGAAACGAACCGAGTAGTCTCCCTTTATTTTTATTTTACTAGCAATTTGCTTCTTTTTTGGGGTTTTGCGTTGTACTAATTATTGCTTATATTCCACAAATGAACAAAAAAAGTTGGTTTGTTTGTGTTTTTTGTAGTTTTACCCTACACTTAAGGCTATTTGACTAATGTGACGGCGTGCCAGTCCAATTGGTGCAGGAAACCACATAAAACCAAGATGGCAACATAAAATACCCCACAATTACACTTACAGGACAAAAAACAGTACACCACAAGAAATCGGCTACCTGATACCGTTTAGCTCAGAGAGCACCAGGACACCAGGAGGCTCGCACCCAACCATCCGCAAACATAAATGAAAAGCAACACATCAAAGACTATTAAATTTGAAGATTTTATTATAAGAATAGCAACACATCAAAGACTATTAAATTTAAAGATTTTATTATAAGAATTTAAAGTGAGTAAGAAGTTTGAGATTTACATAAAACATTTATACTATAACATAAAAACATTTATACAAAAATATCATAAAAAGAGAATCTACATCCGTCTCTTTTTTCCTCAAACCTGCGTTTTATGTTGCAGATTATAATTTACCAACTTCACTTAAAAATTAAAGTTCTTTTTTTTTGCAGTATAATTTCTGCCCAAAAAACAGTAAAACACATTGGTCGTTAGTTTTTTGTTTGTTTATTTCTATATTTACAAGACAAATAGGCTTCCTGATGCCCCTTAGCTCTGAGAGTACCAGCCCACAGGAGTCTCTTGAACAATCACTCACATTGG
>JAVFBZ010020808.1:33323-54267 GCA_032466195.1 Katharina tunicata | reverse complement strand
GCGGCTTTCTTTGACAATCCTGTTCATGCTGTATGGGGTACCTGCTGGTCTATCACAAGGCTTCCACACTGCCTGACAGCCAGCTGATTTGACCTATTTATCTGCAGTGACACTCACTGTGGGTATAGCTGGACGCCAGACGCAAGATTTCACGCGACCGTGGGTCGTATGGTCGCATGATTTTCCAGGGGTGTGCACAGTCATTCCGTCTTAACCTAGCACCAGCAAGGCGGAACACTTCACATTACATGAGTGTGTAAGTGTGATGATTAATGTTTGAGTACACCAGGTTAAGTGCAATACCATTGAGTAATAATCCATCAATCAGTCAATCAAATATCGTACTGTTTTAGTGTTTTTATCTTTTGTTGACTAAATAACTGTTGCCTAGTACACTGGAAGTCAACCATCAAATTACTAAAATTTCTAATAAGAGAAAACAATTATGTTGTATTGCATGCTTTTCTCTACTTTTGCCTTATGCTTTGGCTGAAATGAAAAAAGATACATTTACATATCATTGTACTGTTGGTACTAATGGTGTTTGCACCGGATCTTCAATTTTCCAGGCGCTCTCTCAGCTAAAGAGCATCAGGAAGCCAATTTATTATGATGTCCTGTTTTTAGTCATGTACATGTACATGTACTGTGGTGTCTGCTATGTTGCCAGTGTTATTTAGGTGGTTTCCTTCATCCATTGGGTTGGCATTCCATCATATGAGTGAAATAAGTACAGTGTTTAAACCTAATCCATTAAACAATCCTAATGGTTTTAAATAATCCATATTTGATGAGTGACTTCATTTGCTCAGGTTAATATGTAAGGAAGCTTTTAAAAAAATTGAATCTATTTGCTTATTTCTAGGCTAATTCAATTAATATGCGGATTTGCAACGTGAAAACCTTTACCGTTGTCTTGTAAAATATTCTGCCTTCACTCTACAATGAATGATAAGAAGGTGTTAAAACATTCGACACCTTGCTCTATTTGTAAGAGGTGTAAGGCTTAAGTGTGCTAGGACTTGAAATTTGTTGGTTATTGATCTTGATTGACCTACATAACTAAGATAAACTCGGTTAGGATCAGTTTCTCTCTTATGCGGCTTTCCAGCAGTCTTTAGTAATTGCAGCACGCTCACTCTGTCCATGTATCGTCTTCATTATTGACTTCAATGGCTTTCATCTTATGGCTTTTTTTTTTATTGCTTTTCCCTCAATTGAATCATTCCTTTCTTATTTCACTTTTAAATTCATTGATTTTTGTATGAATTGTAGTGCATATTTTGGTTAATCCTCTACTAGGGTTTTAGGAGCCTGCCTGATAAGACTTCATCAATACATCCATAGGTTTAACTCCTGCAATAATATTCTTGAATGGTAAATAAAAATACATTTATGGTTGTGAGTGATACAAATTTATACATTCTTAAAAAATATACATCTACGTTCATAGATTAAACAAACACTAAATTTTTATTTTTAATTTGAGTGACTGACTTTAGTTTTGCTTGTTGAATGATCAATGAAAATTTAAAAGAGGGCATGACAATTATATATATACCCCTATAAATAAAAATTCCATTGCTTCTCTTCCTTTCACAGATCTAATAATCTGTCTTTTTCTTTTTTCTCTGTCAAATCTCTTCTGTCTTTATTATCACAGAATATCTTTAATGTGAATCAACTCCCCAGAGCAAGAGAGGTCTGATTAACTTAACTTAACTTCGGCAGAAATCCTTCACTTCATGCCTATTTTAGCCTATTAAATTAGTACATAGTTCATTGAACTGCAAATCTCGGACTAATTGGACGGGACAATCCATGTCTGCTTCAGATTGGGTCGACCAAGTCAGTAGATTCAACACGATTGCTCCAGTTCTGTTATGACCAGTTTCTAGAGTGTCATTATGTTTTGGCAACACATACGAACATTTTTGGAACTTGGCTTATAAGTAGACATGTGCTTCTGTACAACGGCGCTGTTTCTTTATTGAGGGAGGTAGGGACGATGGGAGTGGTAGATTACCATATAACAAGTTAAATAACCTGGATAGTTACTGGCTTTATTAGCAAGGGGTCTGCTTTGTAAAAATAATGATCAATTTGTGATAGATGTGATATTTGGTGGGTCAGGATTTCAATTCCTATTGTACATTTGATTTCTGCAGCAAAAAAAATAAATATACGCAACAAAATATTTTTGAAAACAAGTTAGGGCCTCAACTCTATTAAAGAAGATAACTTGCAAGCTGGTTTCTAAAAATACATGTAGTTCTGTTATTTCCATCGTAGTTTTTGCAATTCTTCATCATCAACCGAAAGCTTCAAAAAGCAACTTGTTTTTGATGTCTCGTTGACTAGTGATCTCACTGAAGTTTGAATAAAAACAACTTATCATTAATCTAAACTATAACAGATATATGTCAATTTTTACTTCTTATTTGTGACTCTTCTCGACCTTGAATGAACCTGAGCATTTTAGGCCTTTCTTCTTGGAAACAATGGACTGACATGCCTTGCATTTGGGTTTTTAACACTCATGAACTTCCCAATGATTTAATCTAGAAAAATTATGGTAAGCATGATATTGGCTGGATGCTGTGAACTGACTGATAAAAGGCAATTGATAAGGTGACAGGGCATATGATTGAAACTTCCTTAAAATACTGATTGTGTAAGGCACTCTAATTGTCCTTACATGTGTTGGCATCAGTAAATATGTAACAAGTTTTTCATGCAGCCCTTTTGTTTTATCATGCTTGTATCTTGTCACTGTTTATCAAAGGGGATTTTGTTCACCTATTGGCCTGGGAACTAAGATATATAAACCTGACCATGCTCAGGTCGGACTCTGTGCTCAAACTCTTGTAGGGTGGTTTTCTTCCTGTCATGCTGTCATACCACTAAAATAACCAACAATGAATACAGCATAAAACCCGTCCCAATAAAACAAATCAAATTCTATGAGAGATTTGCTTGAGCAAGTGCTCTGAATGAACTAAATAAATTGACTTGTGTAAAATATTGGGCAAAGTCTAGAACTTGAGCTCAGTTTTACTGAAGGGCAGCCATGAAAATCAATCCTGTGACACTGCCGGCCGGTGTGGTCCAGCTAGGTGGTCAGAACTTTATAATGGCGATTCGATTCGTTGCCTGACTAAGAGGGCAATGAATGGGTTTGATTCCTATATGGGTCTCAGCCCACAATGTATTGTTTATGGTGATTTCCATAGACAAAATTTACCTTTGCCAAACTTCTTGTACAGGCTTAGTTTTATCAGGTACAGAAGTATAAATCAATGCTGTAAGACGTTTGGACTAGATCTGTCAGGTTATCTGACCTTCACTTGAGTTTAGAGAGGTTATTGATTTGACACACCACATGTGTAACCATGTCCTTGTTTAAAACAGTGTTTACCTACATGTTGTACATGTGTATGACGTCATTCATTTCCCTGTGATCTACATTTACCTGTTTATCATTAACAGCTGTGCTGGGTTAACAAATGTATGCTGTGCTGGTTGATAAGCTGTTTCTGTGCATGGACACTGTTTCAGCTGCAACCAACACAAAGTTATGTTGTGGTAATTTGCATTGGCAATGTGCACACTTTGTCTTGTACATATGCACACTTTGCCTTGTAAATTTGCTCTCTTTGCCATGTAAATTTGCACACTTTGTCTTGTAAATTTGCAAATTACATTTTGTACGTCTTATAAATAAGCACACTTTGTCTAATTGCACCATGTTCACATCCAGTGCTTGTCTTATAATCTGATCAATGATTGTGTGAGTGATTTCCTTCGCATATAATCAATCATATGAATAAATAACCTTGACAACTACATTTAGACAGAATCAGATTGGGTTTAACAACAACCCTAATGATAATGTCATTTCACAATTCAGACAAGGGATCAAACCATAGCTGGATCAAACTGGATCTTAGGTACATGTATATAAGGGAAGATATCCAGTGAGTGCGGTTTCTTCGATACTTTGAACTGTACGCCGACATTGCAGTCGTCATTTAAGTCACATTACCCTTCAGTACGACTTTAAACTCTTATAAAATAAATAAATATTTCTTGATGGTTGGTATACATGTAAACTGTTCTGGTGGAACTCTTTTATGACATGTATACATTTGACTCGTTCACTGTCCCTCCTAATACATTACCATTTGTTTTTTTCGCACAGAGTAGATAGAATTAGAAGAGTATTTATGCATACATGTAGCTGCATGTAGTTGTAGTCAGAGATAACCAAGCCAGATCAAGACTGGACTACCTACTTGACAACTCTGTTTTATTACATACATATTCATATCTTACACCTGAGGAATGTAGATATTCTAAATAAACGATAATTGTGTTGGTTTGTATAAAACAAAAACAATAAGCCAAGCATCGTCTTTCACTTTTTTATAAGCATTTCAAAGTTTAATTGCACCAGCTACCGTTGAAATTGTTGTAGCATGACAAATAGCTGTATTTCAAAATTAGCAACTCTTAGAAACTTGACAGAAACTGTACTAATTTTGTAAATAATAATTTTTTTTTTACCATATATTACATATAATATGTTTGTTTTTTTATATTTCACACCAAAGAGGACTATCTAAATAAATGCAATTTCATATTACATGTAGATTTGTTGAAAACAAGAAATCAATTTGTTAAAAGCAACATAAGAGTTAAGTTATGTAGAAGGAAGGATACCAACTACATGTATATAGATATAAAAAAGGAAGTTAATCAGACGTCCTATCAGTTGATGATGAGCCTCAGACCACACACCATAACTCATTATTATCATAATTGACAAGAGAATGTATTCATGTATTCAACTTAATTAACACCGTCTTATGTAATGACAAGCTGCTCTTGGTGTAAAGCAAATAAGGCTGGCCTAGCTTGACACATGTATTCCTGTGTTATGCAGACCTGTCTATTTTGTTAGATGATTTGATACTTGGACAGTTAAATATGGTAAAATAACAAAATGTTGTTGACTTTCTGTTAACCTACTGTGGCTTTACACCCTATAAATTTATACATACATGTATGTATTGTTCTTAAAGGGAATTTCAGGGGGTCTGCTATTTCATTGTTAATTTAATTAGTAGTACATGATTGTTCATGCAATCAAATTACACTTTGGGGTTCCATGTGTTGTATATATTATACATAGTATAATATTTAAATTTTAAGACAATAAATAGTTTTTAAAATAATATTTATATTATGTTAGATGACATAAACAATACAAATGTATTAATATGATACATTCCAAAGTTTCTGGATAGATCTTTATCTCGAGTTATGGCTAACATACAAGCATCTTGAGAAAAGATAATAACAGTTAAATGATGAAAAACAATTGTCGAATATGTAGAACACTCAGATATTTATGTACAGGTTACATTAAAAAGAACCTGAGAACGGGTATCATTTAGACATTGAAATTAAGCCTATCAACTAAGGTTAAGTACAGTTAAGAGTTTTCGGACAAGGGTGGTTTGGGTGGGAGCCTCGATCCTTAGCTCTGAGTATTATGAAGGGGCATCATGAAGCCAATTTGTTGTGGTGTACTGTTGATGTACTGTGATGGCTTCGGTGTTACCAGTATTATGTCGGGTGGTTTCCTTTGCCTATTGGACTGGCTCTCCGTCATGCATATAAGTGAAATAACCTTTAGTACGGCATAAAATCCCAACCAAACAAATTAACAAAATATGACTTCACTTAATCCAGGAATCAATGTTGTGAAACTTAAAAGCACAGGGAACATTTTAACATTTTGACATGTACAGTCTGTACAGGTAGAATATTTAATAAACTCTGATAGATGTGTCTCAAACTGACATGTATCTACTTTCTATTGAGTATGATGAACAAGCATTGGTCAGTGTGTGTAGTATATTTATGAATTTATGAACCGCCTTATATTGATTGATATGTAATATATTTATGTTTTTCTAGAATGACTTGTAAAGTGTTATTTTGATGGGTGCATGATGTGACCTTTGCCCTATATCCAAAGGGGTAAACGAGTAGAGTTTTATTTCTGTATTATCTAACCTTCATGTACATTAACATGTTTAATGCTTAACACTGTAATTTCAAGTTGATTCAATTTGTATGTTAATGTTTTGTCCTCAAATAGACTGGATGACACAACAAATACACAATTTGAAAAAGGAAAACAGTATTTTTATTTTTATTTGATTCCTCTTTCTTTTTCTTTTTTTCTTCTTCACAGAACAAAACATTGAATTTTTAATTAAGCTAATGAAGAGGAAAAGAACAGATTTTTTTGACAGAAACATTCACAGTGTGCTATTAAATCCTGATTTGTTCATTGCAGAAGCTCTCTGAATCAAATCATTAATGGCTTTGAATAGAGGCCCTCCAGTAGGTTCAGGTTTTCCCCGTTTTTTCTTTGCTTACAAGTCTATTTTTAAGGCCATTAGTTTTTGTTAGATGGTATGTTACTTGCCACTATCACACATGGCTTTGTATGGAAACCAACCCCTCTAAATAGATCTGTGCTAGGCTAATCTATAAATATTTATTTAGTTCTTTGTTTTAATGATAGGTTGATCAGTGGTAGAGAACTTTTTTTTTATATTGATAGCAGGCTTAGGCACATTTAATCTAATATTGGACACCTATAAAGCTATTGTTATTTGGCTCGTGCCAATTGTCAAATACAGTCCATAATACATTGAAAACCTGGAAATTAGCATGCCTTCTTTATACCTATATATTTATAAATGTAGAGAAAATGTAGAAAAATTGGCAAACCTCCACCGGGCATTGAACCCGGGCATATTTTGTTTACCAGAATTGTTGGAGGTAATAAAAAGCACAATGTAAGCTATTATTGTAGAGCACTATTATTTTACTTAAATTAATTAGGAATTTATGTATTATTTATGTATTATGCAGTTCACTTTGCATTTTAAATTTATAAGATATGTTAATTCTTACAGTGTCCTGTAGACATCATTTACCTTTACCATATTATATATTAGCAAAAATAATTAAATGTATAAATATTAGATTGGCCAATATTCGATTATATATTAGCCATGATCTATAGTTGATATAGACATAGACTTTTTGCTGGAGTTTCTGGGTGCTTTATACAGGTGGGACATAAAACAATTGTCCCTTTCTAACTTTCACCTAGGTATCCCTTCATCAATATGTCCATGAGGATATCATTGTCTTACAAGTGAAATAACCCAAAAGTATAATGTTTTATGTCAAGCAAATACATCTCTATATTGCGAAAATAAATCTGGTCTTTGATACATTCACGGTAAAATTATCCAGAAAAATGCTCCCTCTTTATCTAGATTTCTTAACTATCTGCAATTAACATTCCATAAATGTGCCCCGTTAAATATTTCTTATATACATGTATGTAGCTATCTATACATGTACACAATTAATCTGCCCAGTCAAAGTTTCATCACAAAGCTTATACATATATTACATGCAGCCATCTATACAATTACATGTATGTGCCTAGTGACAGTTTCATCTGGCTAATTAACTAATAATATGCATTCCATAAATGTGCCCTGTTAAAGTAACAGCAAGAAGCTTTCTCGCATGAAGCTATCCACAAGCTAACATTCCATAAATGTGCCCAGTTATTAAAAGAGCTTTATCTTTCTCTCATGTAGCTATTTACAGGCCAATATTGTATAAAAGTGTCTTGTGACTTAGTGTGAAGCCCATGTGGGCACCTCATCACTGACAGTGTTGGTTTCTCCCCCTAGGCTACACTTAAACTTGTTCTTTTAACCTTTTAGGCTGGCGCCATCTCCATTCCAATCTGAAATAAACTCTAAACATATTGAGTTAAATCCTGTTTGACACTTGTTTATTTTCCCTTTCATTTTATAAAATGAAAGATGGAAGAAGTGGTGTTTCGTTGGTTATGAGTTTAGCACCTCCTTTTGTGAAACTCTTCTGTGATCAATTACGTAACATTCGTGGTGTCCTGTTGGTTATGAGTTAAGCACCTCCTTTTGTGAAACTCTTCTGTGATCCATTACGTAACATTGGTGGTATTTTGTTGTGCAGTGTAAACATATATCACATAAACAAACAGTTTTTTGTTGTTGCAATTTATTATTACAATAAGAAAATATAAACCTCTGAATTGACTAGGATTGGCCAAAATGAATATATCAAGATAAGAAATAAAGTGGCTCTGTGGTTGAGTGTTGGACTACGGAACCCCCTTCACTGTACCTGGAATAGGGGGTCCCCCCCCCCTGTTCCTAAGGGAAGTATTCCGGTGGCTGCGGAGTTTTTTTTGCGAGGTTTCTTCCTGGTATTCCACCATGCACCGGCAGCGCAAATGATTAAGACTAGTAAGTCGTCATATAGGTGAAATACTCTTGAGTACAATGTTAAACACCAATCAAACAAACAAACATACTGCTCCATAAGTCTGACAAAAACACCTTAAAGCTCCAGTTAGAGTCTCTCACTTGATCAAAGGGAGCTTACTCTAAGTTCATTTTTCTCCCGCTGTATTGGCATAAGCTAACATTTTAGGATTTGAATAGGCCTACAAAAACTGGATAAACTGAGGTGCCTTTTTAGTTTGAATGAAGGCCGAATAAAAGTCTTTATTGTCAGAAATTTGGTTTGCAATCTTAAGAGATAAAAAGAAAGAAAAAAAGTCTGGATTAAGAAAGGAAATTATTATGTGCTACTTTCTATGCAGATAGTTTAAATGAGTAGGGTGAATAATGTCCATTAAAGCTATCATGTGTTATCTACCTTTTCATTGGGAAGTATTCCATTTTAAACTTACACCCCCAGATGATTTAAATCCTTGCCCTTGATTACATGTATGTTATCAGTTCAACTTCATATGTCACAGAAAGATGACACCTTTGATGTCATGACTATTTTGGTGATGTGATGTCGCAGCGCTATGTACTTTGCGCATCGTACAGGGCAATGCAGGGCAACCATTTAAAACTTACTGTCTAATTGGATACTAATTATACATTTTCTCTAATTCTTTGTGTAGTTTTTATCAAAATATTGTATTTGAAGTAACTTCTGAGTGTGAAAAACTTGCTATGCAGCAGTAAAAATAAAGCAAAAGTCGAGTGATTGAGGGAGATTTTCGAATTTGACCCCCATCTTGCTACCCTTGTTGACAAATATAATTAGCTTTTACATGTTACTAATAAGCAAGGTGCGCATTTTTGATACATAAAATATCTCTGAAAGTTAAATATACCAATCAGAATTAAAAAAACACTTAATTGGACTTAAGTTAAACCCAATAAGTGCCCAAACTCAAAATTACACATTTTTGTTCAGTACTGTTCTGTATCGTTATATATGGATTACGTAGTAGACTAATAACGATACAAATTTCTGCATCTAAGACTCTAATATGTTAATTTCTACATAGATCCTTTAAAGTTAAATTGAATTTGTATCTTCCGGAGTAGAAACCCCAAACAAGAATCACCTTGTTTATTGTCTGTAAATCAAACATATTAATTTTCTTTAAAAACAGTTGTTTAAAGCTGTCTTCCTTGTTTTACATTTCTGTTATTGATTGTTTCAGTTTTTTGGGCCTGACAGTACGGAGGATACTGTTAACATGAATTCCTGTATCTCCAGCAGGTAAGGGAAATAACTCTTCTCACCATATTAACCAGTGGACCATGATTTTTTTCCAGATGGTCATTAATTCAATTGAAAACAGTTTTGGTGCTTAGAAAAAGGAAAAATAATTAAATAGATAAAAATGATAAAGTGCATTTGCTACGAGGTACAACTTGTTAACGACTTTTCTGATAAAAAAAAAATGTGCTGTTTTTTATGAATTGCTTTAGGTCTATCTTGAATCTTTGTGCCTGCCTAATCTTGTAGTGGATAAATAGAAAGGGAGCCTACTCCTAAAACTCTATATGGCCATAATCACTGTTATAATCCAAGCATTTCATGTGGGTTTTAACTTAATTTCATAATTAAGGATTTGTTTTTTGTTTTAATCTTCTCTTTGTTTGGACTTTTTTTTTTAAATACAGTATGTAGAAACACACATTTCAGGGCAAAGTAAAACTAGTGAAAGAATATTGGTCAAGCCAGTTAGGGCAATTGAATATCAGCGCCCTCTATCTCATTTAATGATAATACAATGTATCATGTTACACAAATCCATTTGTATTCTATTAATATTCAATGTGATAGATGTACTGATGTATTATGGGTGAAAATATAACCCATAATTTATAACGCTCGGTTAAACTCGTATATGCTCTGGAGTCGACTGACATTCTTGTATAATACAATATCTTGCATAATGTATTTATCATTGTTCTCTTGAACATTGCATTTTATCTACATATTATCTGTCATTTTTTCGCCTGAAGTATCACCGATAAAAGTGACATTGGCATCATTCAGTATAAAGTTGGACTAAGTTAAGGTTTTTTGCCATAGATCTACGGTTTTGTACTGTGCAGTCCATTATACTGTACCCAGTATAGGTTCAAAGGTTATAGGCTCTAAAGCCCCTAGGCCACACCCATTGCTACATTACATTTAGTGTTGTGTATTGATTTCATACTTATAGTCCTTTCCCTAATGTGGCTTATGAGATCTTGGCAGAAGTGAAATGACCTTGTCCAGATACAACATAAAATACTAATCACATGAATCCATAAATACAGCATACATACATCCCAGCACTGCACAACACCACATTCATATCATTTGTTTGGGTGGTTGGTGGGAGCCTCCTGTGCCCTGACCCTCTCTGAGCTAAGGGACATCAGGCTGCTGATTTGTTGTTGTCGTGTTTTGCGTCCTGTATATCATTATGTATCGTGGCATCTTTTGTGTTCTGGGTGGTTTTCACCAGTGATTGAACTAGCACGTCTATATGAGTGAAATAACCTTAAATACGGCTTAAAACCCAATTCAAACAGTGTTGTTTAGGGTGGTTTCTTACACTCATTGGCTAGCACAGCATCATATGAGTGAAACAACATTTAGTACGGTGTAAAATCAATACTATAGCTAATAAAGCGTTCAACAGTTCTTCACAATCCTTTGAATTTTAACTGGTTGGTTTGTGTTTAACACCATTTTCAAGGGCATTCACTTGTATGGCTACGGTGTATTCAAATACATGTAGTTAGCAATACAGCCGAATACTATAATGTGGCACCACCTCAAGTATAATCTTAATTGGAGAAAAAATTTCCCAACAGTGCTAACTAGGACAACATGAATGGGAGCTTGAAACACACTGCTCTTAGTCAGAGAGTCTGAATGTCATGTATCAACATGTAAGTTAAGTGTCACATGCCTTCAGTAATGTTTGTCAAAGTCAACATGGAAATACACTATATGTTAATGTTCCATATATCAGTTTTTATTGCATGGTTAATAGAGTTAATAATAATTTTCGTAACTAATTCTGATGAAATGTAATAGTCTGTAGTGGTTCGAAATTTGAGAGAATTTTGTTAATTGTATTTCTGAGTCGCTTCAGTGTACTTCAAACCAGATAGTCATATCGATGTGCTACATTATTCCTTTTGTATATTTAATGTCCGCAAAATATGATACTGGAACATGTGTCAATGTTGCACTTTGAATACTGAAGGCCTTTATTGTGTAATTCTGCACGCTCGAGCAGAAGTTGAGTCTCCACTGAAGCCTTACCGGCGTTAGTTGTGTGTTATATGTTATATTGATGGAAAAAGGTGGTGCCATTATTCTCGTAGCCTCCTGGTCTGTTTGGTTTTCTTTGTCTGTTTAGCAACGAACTCCTCTCAGGTATCAGCTCCAAACTGCTGCCATATGTGTGCTGTGAAACTTTAATTTGCAATTAACAAGGGCATGATGTTGTTAAATGCCTGCCTTACCTGGGTGCTTTATTAGTTGCTGACAGCCTATGTGGAGTGCGATGATGAATTCGATAATTTTCATGCTGGCAATTATTGTTGATCTCTACTTATCTGTCACTTGGCCTGATGCAACCTGGCTATATCGACAGAAAGTGAGGGTAACAACAAGCGTTTATGTTCGGTCGGACATACGTAACTCATGTCCTTAAAAACAGAAGTTATAGAACTAAGCGCTTTCTCTTTGTAGCTATTGATTGCTGGTGTGTTGTATTTCGCCCTTTTCTCCCTGTGGGCAACGACTGAGTAGTGCTCTATTCAGTTTGTCGAGTGTTCATGTAAGCTGTTGAGTAGCAGGTAGAGGTATTGTAAAGAACTGAGAAACCACCCGCCTCTCTAGAAACCGTCAGATCCTGAATCTCAGTAACCTCTTAAAAACTTTAACCACTCTCCTTTGAAAAGAAAAGTTTGGATCAAGAGTTTTTCATAATGGATTCTTGGGACAAAGAAGAAAAATCTTTTAAAGTTTATGATAGATGGATTGATTTTAGGCTCGCATCGATTTAACCTTTTGTTCCTTGGTTGCTGATATTACTATAAGCTAAAGACCAATAAACCAAACACATTTAAGCCAATTCTGAACATATCAGGTCAACATTATTCTAGAAGAAGAAAAATACAAATATAGATTATTTGTTTGCTAACTTTGTAAGGGCAGTATTTTTTTAGTTCACATTTATACTGTTTTACTTTTTGGCACTTGAGGAACGTTATCTGACCAACATAGCTGATACTTGAAGTGACTTCACATTATTTGGTTAAGTGAACATAAGTGAAATACCCTTGAGCACGATGTTAATAAACACTAATCAAACAATCAGATCATATGTTTTCACGCTTCAGTTGGGTTTAACTTGGTTGTTGAAACACATACCTGTGATTTAAGCTGTTGCTGTTTCTATGACATGAAGAAGAATATTATGTTACAATGACAGTGATTAGTTAGAAATCCAGCGAACAGAATCATTAGGATAAAACTTTGGGAGAACTTGGCATTGGGCAGAACCACAGGTGTCTCATTTGGCAGCAAAAGCTCGTTAAAGGTGCGCTCTTCTCCACACCCTCTCAAACTCGAGCCGGCTTCCATCCTGTAAAAATCTCAGAGATGAAAGCTTTCTTAAGAAGTGGAAGTGTGTGCACGGGCACCAAGATTGTTCCGGTAAAGCATCATTTCACATTTGGCATTTAGCCTTTCCGAAGATTAAAAGCAAAATTCCCCCATAAGCTGATATCACCTGTTATTCTGGGCTCTATCATACTTGTTGGACCAGTGAAACAAAAGTGTCATTATTGCTCTTCTATGGGAGGCTGCTCATAGCTCCGTTAATTTAAATCATATCACGCCAAGTGGCCATCAGTCTGTCTCTAATCTAATAGTTTACTAATCTTTAATAAATGTATATTGTCCTTTGTGTAAACCTATAGTCTCATTTTGAAAGTTCTGTTTGTTTGAATCCTTCCACCAAATAGACTCATACTCTTCTTATGGAAAATGATTCCATCTATTTTTTAACTATACTTATATTTTTTTTTTACTCAAACTCATTTTAACAGCAAGTTTACATGTATGTTTGCACTATACACGTATTGTTTCGCTAAATATGTGTCTGTCAGCAGGCCCCATTGTATTACAAATAAACAGAATCAAAACAATGTGGATTGCTCATGAGTTCAGAATCAAACCTAAAAAGTTGATCTTTTACTAGACATGTTGTGAAAATAACACTGGGAACAACGCTGTGCATATGTGAGGGAATAGATATTCCCTGATGTCTCAACTTGACCTGTATCCATGTATGTTTCAGAATTGATTGTTTGTGCGATCCTATTTCAGAGTGTCAAAGTCTATCCCCATTTTCTTCGCAGTCTGGCAAAAAAACTTTTGCCAAAGGCATGTGCCCGCATACAATGATAGAAGGAATAAATACCCTTATGTAAGCCAGATCTCCAGCTATGTTAAACTTTCCTGCCATTGTTTGCCGTGGGGAGCTACGAGTGGTGGACATACACTCTTAACATGCTTCAAATTGCTTCCAGCATTAACCCCAACATGTATGTTTTAAAAACCTCATTTGACCTTAGGTTGTAATCGGAAACCCCAATGAAAGTTTCATTTTTTTTTTTTATTTTTTTTTTTTGAGTTGAAGTGGTTAGGCAAGAAAGAGCTAGGGATGGTGAAATCCCAGGACCCCTTTTAAGTCCCACTGTTCACATGTTTTCTACTTCTACTGTGACTGTATTATGAGTGGTGATATTAGTAACAGTCTCAATTACTCAACTGTAGGGCGTATAAGCCGGGTCCTGCGGCTGTATCCCCCACATGCTGTCTCTACTCCGTCAAATATGAGAACCCCAAAACATTTCCATGTAGATTAAGTGAAGCGTTTGACGAAGCTGTATCACACATGTATGATTAACTATTCAGCTATCGTCTAAGATTTGTCTTCTACTTACTCTATTTCAAGGAACATTCAAATTCATAGATTACATTTTCTAGTATACCAAATTAAGAAAGTGAAGTTTTCACATGGAAGCTGTATCACACATGTATGATTAACTATTCAGCTATCGTCTAAGATTTGTCTTTTACTTAGTCTATTTCAAGGAACATTCGCATTCATAGATTACATTGTCTAGTATACCAAATAAGGAAAGTGAAGTTTTCACAAAATGATTGATGTATCAGAATGAGCACCTGAAATTGTTGGTGCCATTTTCCTGCCCCCTCATGTATCTGAGAATAAGGGCAACATTAAGTGGATCTGTTGTGCTAAATTTTCAAACTACTGTTTTATTGTACCATTTGTGTTGTTGTTGCATCATTTGATTTTCTTCTCCTTTTAGTGTCAGTTGCCAGTACCGAAAAAGGTGATTTCCTTCCCCTATTGGACAAGAAAGAAGCCATTAAATAAAATAGCCTGAAGTAAGGCATACATTCACAACCAAGTACTATGCAAAGTATTTTTATTTTATAGTTAATTGGTCACTAACATAGTTATTATTTTTACGGTTTTCTGTAATTTGGTTCTATATTAAGAGACAGTTACATGTACCTTGGGCAGGTGAAGGTGGTCATAAAATGCTAAGTCTTTGTCCATTTCAAGAAGATCCACATGAAACTTGGCACCATTGTCACATGGACTATTGCGCATCTTATAGTCCCAAATTTTGAAACCACTTCATGATTTGAAGATGGCGGTGAAGTAGTTGGGCTTTGCTTTAAGTGATATCTTACATGTGATCTGGCAGGTGATTGGGTGGAAGCCCAGTGTGTCCTGGTGCTCTCTGAGCTAAAGGGCACAGACTGCCGACCTGTTGTCGTTTTCTGTTTTGTTAATGTTGTGTAAATGTTTTGTCCTTTCTGTCTTGTTTCCAGCGCCATTTACGGTGGTTTCCTCCTACGATTGGGCTGGTATGCCATAATATAAGTGAAATAACCTTGAGTGCGGTGTAAACACCCAATCAAACAAAGCGTGTGCTCAGTTACTGATCTATTGTACATTCATACTTGTTTTCTTCTCTGTTTGCATTCAAAAACCAATACAGGAAATATTATTTTAATCGTGATTTAATAAGGAAGATAAAACAATGTTTTAAATTAAAATGTTGTCCAAATATGCATCAAAATAGATGAAAGAATGTTGCAGGAAATATTATTTAAATCGTGATTTTACAAGGAAGATTCATTTAAAAGATACATCTAAATAGATAAAAGCATCTTGTCTATCATGAGGCCCCAAGGTCTTAAATTAGTAGACTGAGGCATTGGACAGGAACTATAAAGGTATATCTATGTCAAATGAATTACTGCAGTTTTATGAGTGGTACAGGAATTTTAAAGCTTGTTTACTAGAAGTCATAACTGTTATAAATGCTTAAAACAGTTGTTTTAATTTATTTCATTGCTCTATTTATCATACAGGAACTAAAATTTACATTTATTACCTCTTGTACTGCAGGAGTGAAGGATGTCTGCATGCATAATTATTTTTTATTAGACTATACAATGAATAATTACGGTTAAAGTTATAAATAAAAATTTATTGAACTTTTTTCCCCAAACATGTAAAATGTTTTTACATTGTTATAATAGTTTGTTAATTCACTCTCTTCCTTGCCTGATTTAACTAGATTATTTTAGATCCTCTTTCCTTACGCGCTGCCAAGAGCTCAGCTTTGATCTTATGTTCTAATCTAAGATTCTCTAAACTAAGCCTATTCACTTGAAGCAAAAAATATAAGGTGAATGAACTCAACATGATTGTATATCTATAATGTGTATACATTTATGACATCTTTTCTTTAAAAAAATAAAAACTTTAGTTTTTTGACAACTTTCAAAAATTTGACAGCCTTAGATTTTAGCCTTAATTTGTCTTGACAAAGCCTTTAATCCCACCAAATGTTATTAGAGATTTCTAAATGTACAAAAAAAATGTATTTTAAATAATTTTTTTATCATTGTTATTAAAGACCTTGACATTTTTATAGACGAAGGATTTTAATTCTGCCTCTTGTTTTTAACTTGAACAAGTTGACAGGTTTCCAGATTTTCTTCATAACCTATTTCACGTAAAACAATAATTTTTTAATAAAACAAATGAGTTTTTTTTACATTCTTTTTATTTTTATTATAATTAAAAACTGTGTATGTTGTTGGATGGGGGGAAGTTGAAATATTCAGTCAAAATGAGTCTTTCTTCCTTCGATGTTGCTCTACTTGAATACAGAGTAGGAGATCCATTAACTGGTTGTGAGTGTTTTCAAATATCTGTAGGACTGGCGTGCAATCATCCAGATATCCGCCTGACCATCGTTTTAACTGTCCAGAAGTTAAATACCCTTATATTTGTGTGAATAAACTAAAAAGGATGCTCCACAATTGTGGGGTAATTTATTTTTTCAGGGATTAAGATTTGCAAAAGTTAAATAAAATCTGACAAACCAGTTGCTATTTTACAAAGTGAATTAAATAGAAAATGAACACAAACTATAAACTTTGTAAAAAAACTCTTCAATTTTAAACACTGTTAATGGGTTTTGTCATTACATACTAAGTTAGTGTCCCTAAAGGCTGTAAATACAGAAGCACTTTGACACATATAAGTTTTGAACAACCTTTGTTCCCTGTTCATAACTTACACGCAAAAATCACGAAAGTTAATGCTCTGTGAATTGAACTGCATATTCTGTATTATGGGAGTGGACAAGGAGCCATTGAAAAAAAAAAGTTGAATGTTGTCATTTGTCATAAGTGGGTGAAATACTGGATGTGTTTGACTTACTAACTGACTGATTGAAGAGTGCTTTATGTTACATTCTCCCTTTGTATGACAGAATGTTCCAGTTAAACTTTAGGACGTAGCTTTAGCTTGGAGTTCTTTCTTTCCACGTCTGACTTTGCTCAAAACTACCCTGGATATGACATTAACAAAGAAAGAATTATATATTTACTTTGATTCAATTCAAAGTATTGCTGTCCTTTGTACATCAAAAGATTGTTAATTTTTCTTACTAAATAATGAAATGCATAGTGAAACCGAACATCAAAGGCCGTGCTTTTCTATTACATCTTAATGGTAGGCAGTTAGGTAACATGTGTGGCTGATTGTCTTGTTAAATATTCAGTTAGCTGTTTACCCAAGATTTAGCTAACTTCCATGTTATATATGAACTTTATTTAGTTGTCAATGAATGGTTTCTTTGCAACTTCTAAGAACCGACAACCAAGCCAAGCAAAAAAGTTGAACATGTCTCTCTTTGTATCTTTTTTCCTCTCATTTTCTGTTTTGGTAAATCTTTGAAAGAAGGACTGATTGTAGGATATGCTTTAAAGAGCAAACCCTAGCTATTTACCTTAGGATTACCGTGAGCTGTTTTGACTGGGTTTTACACACGATACCCAGGCCTTTCTCTTGGGGAGTCGTGCTCACAACATTCACAGGTTCCCGGCTTACTTTTGTCTCGGCAGACAATAGCACCTTAACGGTTCGCCTATGAGTGGTAGGGGGGATAAGGCTGCAGCAGCATTAGGCACTAAGGTAAACGTGACATCCAAGCACCAGTCCTCGACCAAACCTTGTCGGATTTCACAGCCCCATTTAGCCGCTTTCCTCCTTACAATATTCTGTTTACCTTTAAAATGCTGGAAGGAAATTTCAAATGGTTTCCTCACGAATTACGGCTTTTGCCTGCCTAACTAGTCTTATAGGGCTGAAATTGTGAATAACTGTCGATCAGCAGTGTCTGGCCTTGTATTTGACCTGGCAAAGGTAACCACAGTTATATACCAACCCATAATGAACTGTAATTGTGATCCGTATCCTCAGTATGGGGTGCAATCCTTAGACCAACATAGTTAATACCATATAACTGAAGACTAAGTTAAACTTGTCTGCTGATTACAGTTCAAATAGTAGGTAAAATAAACAGAAAAACACAAAGTAAAATAAACAGAAAAAAACAATTGAAAGGTTTTCTTTCTTTTTGCAACAGCGTTTTCAACATTTAGTGTGTATAAAAAAGATTGATTATATCAAAGCTAAGTATGTAAACAATACATGTAAACCACTTGACTCGTAATGGTTATGCTCCCCTCTTTTATAGATTTTTCTTTTTGTCTGAAATATTATTGATATTTAAGTGGTAAGTTGATGATCTTTGTTCTGCAAAGAAAATGTTCACTATTCATCATCAAATGTCAACTATTTTGATAGGAGTTGGACATGAGATTTGAATTATGGCCGTATTATTTTTATTCCTCATTGAGCACATTAGCAGCTGGAACAGATTTGGTGAATGTGATGGAACAGAGCGTCCATATGTGGGTAGGATTGGATCCACTCTTGGTCGCTATGTGCCGGGGGCCACAAAACAGATGTACGTTAGTGTGTTGAAGCTAGTATAAAGGCCAGAACCAAAGTGATTCGAAGGCCCACGGAAGTCAGGGCCGTTACACACATGTTCCTCAAATTTTCCTCCATGTTCAGTGGCTATATTGAAATTAACTCCTTTCCTGAATTCTTCCGTCACAAGAAATTCTCAGATAATGTGTGACATAGATTCAGATGCTAGCCAGAAATCGTGAAAATAATTTAATCAAAACTGACACTAGGCATTGACATAAACATTCACTACCACGCTTATTAAAAAGTAAAAAATAAAATATAAACTGTATTTCTTCTCATTCATGCAAGCATCTAAATAGATGTTGTTGGTAAAAAAACAGTGTTTTGAATGTGTTTTTTTCTGCAACATTCAAGCACACAGAACAATAAGGGCTAAAAAAGGAACTAGGTGCTAAACCTGTACCCCAAATTCTGATGGTTTAAGGGATAAAGATATTGAATGCAAAGACACTGTTTAACACCTGGCATTACTACTGTAGTTTGGAGCAGTTCGACTGTTACATTGAAAGACGCTCGAGCTCGTGGCTGAGTGGGAGCCTGCAGTGCCCTGGTGCTCTTTGAGCTAAGGGGCATCAGGAAGTTGATTTGTTATGGTGTCCTGTTTGTGTCCTTTAAATCTATTATGCCGTCTTCTGTGGTGCCGGTGTCACTTAGGCTGGTTTCCTTCCCCCTTAGGCTGGCACACTGTATATATAAGCGAAAATAACATTAAGTACGGCATAAAACCTTTAGTAATCAATCAGACTCTTGACAAAAACAAAAATATAACATTTTAAAGGGGAAGAATTTACCTTATTCTTGTCAATATAGCGAGTATTTGGCATCGTGAAGCTGGTTTGTTGTGATGTTCTGTTTTTCCTACTGTAAAAGTACCGTGGTGTCTTCTGTGTGTAAATAAACCTTCAATACAGGCTAAAACCCTAACCAAGCACAAATAAACTTAACAATATAGGGTTCAATATACTGGATTAATATGGCTTATCCAACAACAACTTAACTTAAAAATCAAGTTTGTGGACAAAAGGCTTTGTAAAGGATCTGAGTGGAATAACTTTAAATATAGCATAAAACCTCAGCCAGAGAGACAAACATTCCCTTAATAATATATTTTATGTTCAAGTTTCAGGGTGAGGGTTTAGGGCAATGGCTGCCTTTTGACACTTGAAATAATTCCCTGAAATATTAGTAAATTCTATTCAGTGATAATATTTGGATTGGTATATTTTATCAGATAAATGTATGTATAGATGATTTTTGTTTTGCACTATATACCTGATAATTATGTTAGCATGTATTGGCTATTACACCTGTGTTGATCGATGAGTTGTCCTAGCTGTCCCGTTGTTCTGACAGGGAGGCTTGCTGGGCGTGTGTGGAGCACGCTTAGTGACGAGAATGATCGCTTGGCTGCCTATAATCAAGGCTTATAGTCTAGCCAGTCACATTGTAAAGTTGTCAGCCTTTAGACCAGCTCGGAGGCTTACTGCTCTGGTCTTACTGGGCCTGCAGGCTGGTTTAACTTACAGACCCTCTGTGAAAGTTTGATGAGGCTTCACAAAAAGTCAGGGAAGTGTATTATCTATCACCAGCCAAGGCTTCATCATGTGTTGTCAGTGTTAAATACATATATGATTTACTGAACAAGACCCTCTGGGATCAACCAATTCTGGGATGAAATTGACAGCCGACAGCTACAAACTCTGAACAGGATATTTCAACAAGATTTTTCTCATCTTAAATGTATGACCATCATCAGTACACTTAGTACTTCATAGACTGTGACTTGGCTTTAAAAAAAGTCATTTGCTAATTTACCTGGATTCTTATAGTGAACAGTTTTGTCCATTGTGTCAGTCTTCAAGAACTACATTTACGTTTGTTTACCTGTCCCAGTTGAAAGCACATGTTGTTGTCTGGAACACCTTACTTGTCGATTCTTTCATGTAACTTGTTAATCTCAGGGATTTCAAGAAATACCTGCACTGTATCATTCACCACCTGTACATTGTAGCTCTATACATGTAGCCTCAATCAGATGGACATTCTCGTTGGAACAGCTTACCT
>JAVFBZ010020808.1:18087-33223 GCA_032466195.1 Katharina tunicata | reverse complement strand
TGTCTTCACATAAAGTACTATTACACTAAACAGTTGGATATACATGTTGCCGTTTATATGATTTACCTCAAATTTGCTTCTTGGAGCTCCATCTTACTTGTAGAATTTTAAGAATACCTGTATTTATAATTATCCACCTGAAGTGCTAGTACATCAAGCAGCTGATCATTCATGTAATTCTCTGGAATAACTTGCTTGCTGGTCTCTTCATACAACTTTGGCCAAGAACCCAGACTTTTCCCAGGTGTACTATGACTAATGTGCTTCATGATGTTGTGCATTCCTGGTATCTTTTGTGGCAAACATTATACTTGAGAATTCCTTGAATCCTCACTACATCTCGAAGAAATAGTACCTCATGTACTATTACCTCAAGCATTTTGACATCACATACATGTGTATCTCTAGGTACATGTATAACACTTTGACCACATCAGGCCCATCCGAATACTATAACCTAAATCAGTTGGACATAGCTGTTTATTAATGGACGGCCATTGTTATACCTTATACAGGTGCAGCTTCTGGGACAACTAAATTCTGGTTATTCAGTCTCTTTAATAATTGGATTAACTATTCAAACATTTACCTAGACATCTGTTACTACCTTTCCAACATTTTCCAGCATTTTGGCTGTCCAATGCAAATTAAACAAGGATTATTCCTTACATACATGATATATTATTGACATTTTTGCTAATTTCAAATGTAGTCCAAAGCTATTATTGAATTATGCAATTGTGTACAGTTGACCTGTTATTGAAAAATGCATATGATTATCGTTGCTTAAAACTCTTTAGATTTTCACTTAACAGATCGACTATCTAAGGACCTTCTATTACTTTCCCTTATTAAACCAGACATTAATGTTTATACGTCTATTACAACATTATTTGGCGATACCTACCTTGTCTCCTGTTAAGAGCCTGGAGTTAATCACATCTGTTTCAACATTGTTCGTGCCTGATGACGTGATCGTCTGTATAGCTTACCTGAGTGCATTATCTATCACCTGAATATCTGCTTATCTTACCTGCAATGTATTTCACAGGGGATTCTTAACACCTGTGCTTCTAGGCTGGAATTTCAATCAAATGTTCAATGCAATCCTGGATGGTGTAAACAATGTTTTTATTTCCTCATGGATAGATGAAGAGACCAGATAAATTCTTGGATAAACAGCCATCCAGATCACCAGGTCTAATAAACACAACGTAATTTAGTTGTGTTTGGAATTTATATACGCTTGATTTTATCGGCAATTCAGCCTGTTGAGTGATTTGATATTTGTTGAACAATTTCAGCATTTGTATTGACATCCATGATTTCTTATGACTTCTTCTTTATCTGCAGACCTAAACTGTAATGAATGAACGATCACTACCTTCATCAGTTTGTTTATAGCTAGAGGACAATGCATTAATGAAATTCACCTGTGACTCTCCCTGTATTTAGCCAACAGTTTTGTTGAATTTGACATTTCTGATGGCATGAGTATTATTAGCAGTAGTGTGTGTGTGTGTGTGAAATTGGGGCTACTTGTCTCGCACTACGTTATATTAGGACTTTTAGTGGTTGATAAAACTACCTGGGCTACTTCTGTTTGCGTAAAAATGGGCCCACGTCTATTGCTTTATATATATGAAAAACATTGATAAAATTTTCCCACGGTGGAATTACTTATATTCACCTCAAAACAGAAGATTTGACTTGCAAGTTTAAGAAGTGAATTAATTGTGTGGTATAAAGTGGCTCGGAATTGTCTTGGGATTTGTCTGAACCTGATTTGTTCGCTGTGTAGAAAGAAAATCAGAATAAACTTGTGAGTTTTAAAAGATTAAAAACAAAAACTTTAGAAGTACGTGGCTAGGCAAAGTTTTTTTTGAAAGGATAGGAGACAGAAAATGTATATTTGAATTTGACAATGGACTTTGACAATTAAGAAGGTACCTGTTTTACCGACCAATCTAAAGACATTTGGTGAATTATCTGTGCTCGGAATTGTTCAGAATGTGGAGTATTTTCCAGGCATACCCTCCAGCCCCACCAATGGGACCCTTCTACTACCCACCCCCTCCTTACTTCAGGTAAAAATATGTATTTTATGTTTAGTCTGCAAAGCACACAGTAATTACTTTGTCTTCCGATTTTATCTTTATCATGCCCTCAGACAATGCTTGTGTTTCCAATGACATCTTAACTATGTTTATTTCATGGGGGTATAAGTATTTAAATTAGGTGGCATAAATTTGAAATAAAATTTTTGGTAGTTTCATTTTATTTATTTTGCTTTGCAAGGGTGGATCATACTGGTATTCAAACAAATTACTATTGTTTTAATTCATTAGTGTGTCGGAATAATTTTGGTTTAACAAGTTATTTAGAAGGGCAAACTAATCCATGTTTCACTATTTGGCATGGGATTGTGTTTGGTCCATATACATGTATGCCTAGTCTGCCAACAGGTGGTGCAACCTTGTGTCAAAGTCTAAATTTGGTTTCCAGCTGTTAACTTGAAATTTGATTATCAATTTCTCATAAAGCTTGGTTCAAGTATTCCATGTGGCAAAAATGTGGTGTGGATTTAGTTTGCTGTGTGCACGTGTGCTGGTTGCGCCACCTTTATGCTAAGATTGACTTTTGTTTCCTGTAATTAACTTCAACAGAGACCATCATATTATAATTAAACTGGGTACAAATATTCCTTAAAGCAATATGTGGCGCCACCTGCTGGATTTTTTTGTAAGCTTTCCAAAGTTAGCAGACACATAAATGGTTGGTCAAAGGGAGGCTATTCACTTTAATATTTGAACAACACCCATTTGAGCAACCCTTTGTTAATCAATTAAGGTCAGAAAACTGCACTTTATTTCAATGTACAATCCCAATCAAACAACTGCCTGTCTGTCTGTCTGTCTGGCTGCCCACAATAAAAAGCAAAACAAAGGCTGATATTTCAACCAAAACATATTGAGAGAAGTCATCAGAACATAGTTATTGCGGAACTAAATTTATGACAAATGATGTTAGATACATTGGATAAAGTGAGTTTTTGTTTTTATATAATTAGTTGTTACCACTACTAGTGAGTGAACTGGTTTTAAAAATTAAATAACAGAGAATCCTTCTTTCTGTTTGTCTCTGTGGTTATAAAAATGAGAAATGTCTTAAATGTTTTCCTTTCAACTTTTTTTTTATCAGCTTAGGCTTTGCTGCGTGTTCATTTGTAAGATTATTTTTTGTCCTGACTTTAATGTAAGATAAAGTGTAGTTAATGTTTTTGTCAGAACATCTGTGTATTAGCTTTAAGTCAAGTTGTTAGACCCCCTGATGTGTACTAATTAGATTATCCTTAATTTAATTATTTAGCAGTTGTTGTTTTTTTTCTTCAATTAATTGACAAATTTTAAGTGTAAGTTTGTTTGATGTGAAAGTAAATATAGAGGAGTTACCCAAAAAAGACACTCATAAGATACACATAATGACATAGACTGTTTTATAATGATAGTTCCTTCTACTGTACCTGGTAAAAGTTTGAATGGCCCATCACAGTGTGGTTTTCATTATAAGTTTTCCACCACATTCCTGCAATGCAAAGACTTCATATAAGTGAAATACATTTGATCATAATTTTGTTGAACATGAATTTAAGCCAGAGGACCACCAACATTAAAGTTTTACAACTTAAAACTTAAAAGTTGGAACACTCGCTAGAAAATGGGTGAACACTTATTATTTAGTAAACATTTCATAACAGTTCATACTGCAATTTCACCAGATTGAATTGAAGAAATTAAAAGTACAAAAGAGAGGGCATGAAATTTCAAGAAAACTACATGTGTCTTTGGTCAACTTTTGTTAGTAATTGGGTGGTGGTTGGCAGAAGCATTTTGTGCCCTGGTGCTCTCTAAGCTAATAAGCATCAGGAAGCGGATTTGTTTTGATGTCCTTTAAATGTCGTTTAGGGTGGTTTTTCTCACACATTGGGCTGGCATGTCGTCATATGAGTGAAATAACCCTAGGTATACTGTAAAACCCCAATCAAACATACCCGTTGGTGACTTCATTCATTAAATAATTTAGCTGGACACTTTATAGACCAGTTAGATAAATTGCACAAAAAAAATAACACTACACTTATTCATCTACGAACCCATGAAGTTGAACCTTGAAAACTCTTCATATTAAATATGTCATTAGTTGTCATTGTATAGGCAGTATATAGTATCAGCCAGTGTACTTATCTTGTATTTTGTTGTTGTTTCATCACTACAGGAAATAACATTTCTTTAACATGAAGTATTTAGCCATATTCAATCATTAAACGCCTTTTTTTCTCTTGTTTTTTTTTTTATCAGTATGGAGGGGTTCCCAGGCTGGATGACAAAGAGTCGAAGTGACCACTCAGACAGAGACAGGTATGTTAATTAAACGAATACATATCTATAGTGGTATACGTGTATAAACACATGTATTCCACATGTATAACACCTGAGGGTATCCAGAAAAGCTGCATGCTGAAAACCTTGGGTCAGATGTTCAAAGTGAAACTAAATCTAATCCAGCATTAGATAGTGTCACACTCCGTTAATTTGTTTGTTGAATTGGGGTTTTACGCTAAACTTAATGTACTTTCACTTTTTTTACTTATGTCCCTTAGCTCGGAGAACACGACAGCTGGTTTGGTGGGAGCTTCCTGTGCCCAGTTGCTCTCTGAGCTGATTTGTTGCCATATCCTAGCTGTGTTTGTCCTACAAATTTATTGTGGCGTCTTCTGTGTTGCCAGCATCATTTAGGGGTGCCGAAGAGGTGGTTTCCCCCACCGTTTAGGCTGGCTGTCCTATCAGTGAAATAACTTGAATTTAGACATAAAACCTCAAACAAACAACCATTGGTTAATCATCAAAGAATACAGATACTCTGTCAACCACTTCTCTACATGTATACTTATGCTGTAATGTCTGATAACACCCAATTTGAAATCTGATCAGTAGTTTATTAGAGACTTCAGTTTGTCTCTTTCTTGACTTGAGGTCAGCAAAAAGAAAAAAAAAACTGTCTGATCAATATTCTAGTCAGGTAGGCTTTTGCCAACAATCAATGAAAAGGGTAGAAAGGTGAAATAATATCAATAATAAATTGAGGGAAAAGGTATCAATTGTAACGATTGGTTACCTTTCTGTATCTCTGTCTGTTTAAGTTGATCACAGGTATGTCACACATGTACCTTAGCAAACTGTAGCTTTAAAATCACAAGGTTTGTCATTTACTTCATTTAACATGCTGATAAATTTGTTCAATCAGCCAATGCTTATGCAAGCTGTTACCACATGAATACACATGCTGTAAATAGACCACTTGAGATTCCTCGATCTCTACTTGTTACAACACTTCACAGACAACACAAAAGTTTCGCATATTAAAATTTGCTAAATGTATTTCTGAAATATATGAAGCCTTTGTTAAGTCCAGTATATTTATATGAATGACAGTTAGTCGATATCCTTGTGCCAGTGTGATTACTCTTGACAAAATATATGAATGACACAGTGTAATAAAACACACTCAGTACATTGATATGTACCATGTTAATTTAATATGGCAGTTTTGTTACTGGTTTTGTCTTTCCTAACATAGTTTATTTCTTAATGCTATATGTCTGGTTAGTTATCTTTATATTACTGGTAAATGTAAACACCACCTCCACTTTATTTCTGATGGTAAATGACATTTGCATAATACCGATAATAAAGTAAGTACATCCAGTCACCTAATTAACTTTGTTTACCTATTACCAACTCCGACTTGGAAATTTTGTGACTTAGGCAATCAATTCAGCCAGGGAAGTCAACATCATGTATCATTATTGTGTTGGATGTTGGCAGAAATAAACTAAACAACTATCTCAAAATTATAATGCAGTTGTTGATGTTTTGTCTTCATGTTAAAAAAAAAACCATCAATGGCTTTGGGGATTTCCCAGTTGTTTAAAAGGTTTCTTCAAATTTCACCCCAAGTATGATTTTATGCATCAAGGACATAAAGCAATTTGGCTGGCTTGTTTATGTTGAGCAGGTGGTTGGGTGTGAGCTTCCTTCCTATGCCCTGGTGCAGTTTGAGCTGAGGGTAATCAGGCAGTCGCTTTCTTCTGGTGCCCTGTATCAGGTTCATATTGTGTGTTTGTTGCGAGGGAGTCAGGGACTGTGTTTCCCAGCACCCACTGGCCTGGCATGCAGTCATATGGTTGAAATAACCTAAAGTATGGCTATTTTTACCTGCTTTTATGGCTAGGGTAACCCCACCCAAACAAGCAAAATCTTTGTCTTGATTGTACAACTCTTTGGATAGTGGATGTTGTGTTGTTGCATGAAGCAGTCGATACACAGATGTTAGTGCTGTAGTGTGAATGCAAATGGCCTGCCTTCCCTGCCTTATCAGACAAATTGATCTTTTATAGTTCTTTATGAGTTTACTTTACCTTTTTGTCTCATTGGGACGGGCATATTTTTTTAATCAGCAGCGTCACAAGTTTAACTCTTTTTTTTATTGATTTATCATTGTTGGTTGTCATATTGATGTAACAGGACCAGCCCCCATGTCACTATGGTGATAGACATGGATTATCAAACCTTGTCAATACGCTTTTGTCCGAGCATCAAACACGCCAGCTTAGTTAGTGGTTCGCTAACAAAACTCCCCGCTGTGTTGTAACAGTTTAGTGGAGTGTTATGGCTTGCTCTTTGATCGTCTGCGTAGTCAGTCAATAGTCTGTCATTATTGTTGACAATAAGACTCAACATCACCGTATATCGGGTTACATTAATGAACAGAGAGACCAGGCTGGAGATGGAACAGGGAAAGGATTTTAGTAATGGTTGTCACTCAAAACTGTTTGTGATTATTTAAGCGGTCTTAACATTTTCAGATAATTGTGCCTCCTCTCTCTCCCTTTATAAACTCTGTAAAACAAATTATTTTCCACAAAAAGAGTTTCAGAGAATAACACTTTGTAATTTAGGTTTAATAGCAAATAAACTTGGCAAAGATTGGAATGTAAGTAAAAAAAAATAATTATGTGGACTTAAGCCTTAAATAAAGATTGTATTTTTACAAAATAATAATTTATCTCGATACTTCTTTGTGATACCTGGAATGAAAATTGATGGCCATTACTCGTAGGCTGTAGTGTTTGGAGGGTCTTAATGTGCCCTTGTCCTCTCAGAGCTGAGGGTCGTCAGGAAGGCGATTTGTTGTAGCGTTATGCTTTACTTTCTGTGATTGTATCCTTTGTTGTTGCCAAATTAGTGAGAGAAAAAACTTGAGTATGGGGTAAACCCCCATCTCATAGAAAGAAAGTCCTTGTGGGTAAAATGCAACATTTGTTTAACTCCGGTTGTGTGTATCTTGACAAAATATATATATGTAAAATTATCCCATAAGTGCTTGAGATGTCTTGTTGGTGATTAGATGAGAGTCTCCTGTGCCCTGGTTCTCTCTGAGCTAAGGGACATTAAGAAGCTGATTTGTTGTGATGTCCTGTAAATGTATTGTTGCGTCTTCTGTGTTGTCGGGATCACTTAAGGTCTTTTTCTTCATCCGTTGGGCTGGCATGCCGTCATATGAGTGAAATAAACATGTGAACTTAAGTAGAGTGTTAAACACTTCATCAAACAAACACACAAACGTCTTATGATTTCTCAAGCTGGTCAGCTAGTCCTCAATTAAACTAAATCATGTAGGTGAGTGGGGTTGGGTATTTTTTTTTTGTAAACATGACAAATTTTGCCAACTATTCATAATTGTCATATAAATTTTGTTTGATTTATTTCTTTAATTTATTTGTTAATAAATGTATCTTAAAGTGCTTATAAACAACATAGGCCTAAATGTAAACGTACCTAGATTTGGCCTGAGTTTCTTTCATATCAAATGCGCAAAATGAAAGTAGATTGATACCCACTCAGCTAGCAAGAAATTAATTAAGTACATTTGCACTCAAATGAATAATAAATAGTTTAATTGAAGCTATAATATTGATATAAGTATTATTCAGGACTCATGACAGCTAAGTTAGACACACTTAATGAATCTATCAGAAATATGATTTGGCAGACGGGTGTAGTTTATTCAAGCTAAATCATTCTTTATATAAATAAATATTTATGGAAATTGATATTTATTAGAGAGAGAGAGAAAGAAGTTTCTGTTCAAAATAGGGAACCTATCAAAGTTAAAATAACTAGATAATTGATCCGTTTAATAATAGATTTTACAGGTAAAGAAATGTGACCTGTATATTTTCATGTTATGATCATTGATTTGTTTTGTATGCGTTGTTTTCATGTTGTATGTTCTCTTGTATCATTGCATGTTCACACCAAAGCATAGCTGAAATACCACTACATTGGCATATAACACTAATCCATGAATCAATCAATATGATGTAGGCAAGTAAATATTTGTATGGTTAAGATTGTTCCCACTAAGCATTTTTAAATACCCTCAACAGATTTTTATTTTAGTATTTAAAACTTACTATTGGTTGAGAATTCAGAAATACTTTTGTTAAATCTTAACAAAATTGCTGTTCATTGCAATTTGATTTCTTTTTTATTTTAATTTCTTGTTTTTATTTTCTTTATACTAAACTTTCTTTTTTTGAAACTAAACTATATTATCTTAATCGAAACAAGAGAAATGATAAATTTCCCTTTATTCAATTCAAAAATCAATGTAGACTTTCTATGAACAAGGGGTGCAACTCTTGCAGCTTTATTTCCCTCTAGGCTTTTGTGCTCAGTGACTGAACAATCAGTGTTCGTCTGCAAGTAAATATCTTGTTTATGTGGTATTTATGTATAATACATAGTGGTTTTTTGATTTATTAACCTGCCCGAACTTTGAATTAATTTGGTTAAATATATCTATATATTTTTTTCTATATTTGCAATCAATATAATGTATGGAGATAGTTGATGTTATGAATTGTTAATGACCTATCGAGGTGCTCATGGTGTATTTCCATGAACTTGTATCTCTTTGTATATATCATGCTGTAAATATGGATTCACTCATTGATTTTTTGTAACCGCTTTACATAAACAATTGTCTTTTGTTTTAATGATGTATTTTTATACAGAGATGTCTTTGTGCTTGCCGCAATAATTCCTCAATAAAATGTTTGTATTATTTTTATTTATCTTGTATACTGACCTCTGTTACATGCTGCCCCAAGCCACTAGAAACCCAACTGAAATTGTCTAAAAATTTCTACTATACATCACCTGTGATCAAATGTACAGCATCTTTTTTACTTTTCTTGTCTTTCCTGGTACAGGCATACCAACATCACATTCTATTAATTTATAAAATTTACAGTAAAATCTAAAGATCCCAATGAACAATTTGAACTTCGGCAACAATATTGAAAGCACTTTTTCAGACAAAAGCGAAGAGAGATTTGGATAATAATCTTTCAGATATTTAGGAAATCATGTCTTAACAAGATAATAAAGAACACACTCTTCTAAATCTTAACTTACACCTTGGGTAACTTTCTTGTCGGCTAGATACATGTACATTTGTTCTGTGGTTAACACAAGCATATGATTTGAAAGTGAATGATATAATGATGGACAAACAAATGTGTTCTCGAAAGATTAAAACTGTTGATAAAATATAAATAAATATAGGTATAAAGAGTGCATCTACATTACTTAATATATTTTTATTTTATTTTATTGTTTCTTTTAAGAATAGAAATTGTTTTTCCATTTAATTTAAGAGGTGAATTTACACCTTAATTAATTTTTGAAATTTTCTATTGAATTGAAAATCAAACCAATGAACCCTTCTCCAGGTCAGCTGCTAGGAACATATACCAAGCTTAATCGTATCCATTTTCAGCCATGAGATGATAGTAAAGTACCTTTTGCGAGTTATAAAGCACTTATTGATTCTAATTGCAACATTGTTACCATTTCCGCAGTAAAATAATTAGACTTGATTGGTTATGCCATGATGTTAGTTCAAGTCACGCAAACGCATATCCGAAGATTTAGATCGCTATGAATGACGAGCCTTTAATTTAACAAATGCAAATGAAAAGGCTTTGGATAGCCAAATGGATGAATGATGTTGTAGTTACGCTGGCTTGAAGTTTATGCTTTACAAAGTTGGCGTCAGTAATTCATTTCCCAAGATGCACTATGTATTTTCTGAAGCGGCAATGGAGGGGGTTTATTTAAAATCACTACCGGTAAGCATCGCACCTTGCTTTTTTTCTTTTTTGTTGTAAAAATTTGTTTTGCGTGAATCGATGTTTACAAAAATTGACAAATGGTACACTGGCTTCACTGAAAGGGAAGTAATTGCCTGCATGTGGTATTAACGCAACAGTGACAGTTTATAAAGGAAATGCAACTCTTACAACAGTTAATTGATTTAAAGAGGACTTTGTGGATGGAAACATATTTAAAAAATTATTGTTGACGCCCACAATATAGTTCCTATTCATAAAGTCTCGGCCTACAGGAACCAAGTTTCCATTTACTATTGATCATATATTGGACTTCACAAATAGGTTCAAAGACAACCTTTTTGTTTTATCAACCTGATTCTTTCTGCTTTAAATCTAACTGATACACCTTATTTTGGTAACCGTAACTATTGGCAAAGTAAATAGATTGTTTGTTTGATTAGGATTTTACACCGTACTGAAGGTTACTTCACTTATTTGAATCTGTGCCATTCCAATAGGTGAAGGAAACCGGCATTGACGACACTGGTAACACCACAGGACAATAAATCAAATCAGCTTTCTGGTGCCCATTAAGCCTTAGCTCAGAGAGCACCAGGGCACAGGAAGCTCTCGCAAACTTTGTAGATAGAAAACATGCACCAATACATGATTCCGATTCAATAAATGTGAAGTTCTACATAATTTTTTTAAATCTTTTTTTATTAGAGGTAGATTGATTCATTGATTAGTGGTATATGCCACATGTAGTGGTTTTTCAGCTATTTACTAAATGCTTTTCAAAAAGATCTGAATTTATTGATTATCATGTTTTACCTGACCTTATAATTTATTGATGTTCAAAATAGTATGGGACACTCCTGAGTTATGAAGTGTCAAACGCATCATAGCTAAAATCAATATCTTTCAGGTGTTAAGTTATGGCCAATGCTACACTAGTACTTGTTTGATAAGCTCTTTTAGTGAATCAGTTTGTTGAGCGTTGGACTGCCAGCCCTCTTCACTCCACCTGATATAGGTTTGAATCCCATTGTCAACCATGGGTATTACCTGTATTTAGAGGAAGTTTTCAGGTGGCACTAACCAAAATAATAAATAAATAAATAAGATTTCAATTTAGAAAAAAGGTACCGGTATTAAAATTCTTCTCCTGTTGTTGTTGTTGTTGGTGAGATCTGAAAATCAAGGCTGTCACCAGACTCACCATAGATAAAACATCATCTCATTGTTTGCTGAAAGTATTACCTATCCCAAAAGAAAAGTACTGTTACTACCATTATATATACAATATGAATAATTTAACAAATTTTTCTAAAAACTGATTTTCCCGTTTCAACATTTAGTTTTCTCATCTGGTCTCTGAAGAGATACATGTATATGTAAGTGACTTCGCATGCATCGTATGCCACTGGGGTTCTTGGTGGAAAATAGTGTCGTCATTTTTGTGAAATATCCTTGGGCATGGCGGTAAATACCAATCAATCAAGCATAAGGCCAGTTAGACAGTCAAATTTTGCTTTCTAGTGATAAAGCCTCTTGAACAAGAAATCCAAACCAACTGGTTATAAGTGATTTAAATATAAGAAATATTATAGTCACTATCTGAAAATATAACCAGATAAAACATATTCAATGTAAAATGACAAGACAAAACTCTCCTGCAACTATTACAACTTTCTAATAGACAGAATTTAACACAAACTGGGACAATAATATAGGTTCTCTAGTAATAGAAATATTGCTTAAAGGGAGACTATATATTAACCATATTTAAGGGATTATCATATTCACTTTATGTAGGGCTCATATATATGAAGTTGTATACATTGAATAAGGTAAGTGACCACACCCTTTGTAAGCCCAGCTTATAACTGTTCCACGCGTAGATATTAAACATTCTGCTCACGAGGAACTGGGATATTGAGAACAGTGGGTTATTTATAAATGTAGGGAAATACCATTGTCCTGATTGAATCAAACGGAACCCTATTATAGATGTCAGTTTGTTTTATTAAGTCTGCACATTTAACTTCAACAATTGAATCAGATATTACTTCATATTTATGTTGTTTGTTTTTTTTATACCAAAAACACAACAATTAGGTGTTCCTAAATATAAAATAATGATTGCACTCTTATTCAAAATATTCATCTTTTTGCAACTGATAACGCTTGATTCAAATTTATTCAAATCAATTCAGAACAGTCCATCAAGAAGTATCTTTAAATTTAAGAAGAAAAAAAATGGATATTGTATATCAATTAAATCAAACCACAAATCATTTAACTTGATAACTGTCTAAATAAATAGAGAAAATGCAATATATTACATATATTTTTGTCAAGAGTAATCACGCTAGCACAGGTACATTGCATATAAAAATATACATATATTTTTGTTTTTAAATAAATGAAAAGGAAGAAAATTAGTTTGCCCCGACCAGGATTTGAACTCGGATCTCTGGCCAGCGCTCTAACTGACTGAGCTACTCAGCAGAATAAATATATATGTTCTGGCTGTGTATTTTTTTTCTTCTCAGTCTTGACTGTCACATTCCTCTTGGGTTACAAGTAGAATAGATGAACAAAAGCCAATAGGTTAGACCAGCTAGGGTGGTGTGAATATTCATTTTGCCAGGGGCTCCCCACCAATTCATTAAAAAACTTTTGTTGGCAGTTCAAGATCCCCACATGATAACTGTGGTTGTTTCTTTCAGTTGGGTAACCCCAAAACACACTTGATGATTCTCATATATATACCAACACAGGTGGCTCTCTGAGTACTTTACCTTTCTGAGTACTGTAGACTTTGAAATAGGCTTTTCACAATAGGCCAATCACAACTATAAATCATAATTTTTCACAAGAATTTTGATTACCTAAAGTATGGGTCAAAACCACAATCAAACAAGTCTAGAAAATTTTATGATTTTTATAAATATAATGAAAGATAAAAGTGAAAATCATTTTTTTTTCCTGGAATTTGAAAAAGAACTTTGTCATTTATTAATCAAGAAAGTTTTTTATACATTATTGCAGGTAACCTTCCAAGTAGTTCAAAGTTGACTTATGTAACAATTTAACAATAACATTCTCACATAGAATTGTAGATAACTTTGTAAATATTTTAGAACATTACCTTCTTAGATAACAGCTTATCTAAGTTTTAAAATTAAGCTACAAGTTCTACATTAGCAAGAAATGATATATCACTGTGCATAACTAACTTTTTCGGAACTTGGAAATCTTTGACACAGATTTTCAGAATGTAACATAATCACAGGTAACTTTTAACTTTCTGAGTATTTCGGAATATGAAAGAGACATGGTTTATCTTCGAATCAGAACGTAACATAATCACATGTAACTTTCTGAGTATTTCGGAATATGAAAGAGACATGGTTTATCTTCGATTCAGAACGTAACATAATCACATGTAACTTTCTGAGTATTTCAGAATATGAAAAAGACTTGGTTTTATCTTTGATTCAGAATGTAACATAATGTCAAGTAACTTTCCAAGTATTTTGAAAGATGAAAATTGCTTAGTTCATATGCTATCTATGGTCAAAGTCAGTCAAGTGAAAGATAACTGATCTTTATCATTGGGTTCAAACAGTCCTGGAATTTCCTGGAAAACCATTCTTATTCCTTGAAAACTCCTGGAAAAATCAATGTCTTGTTTTTTGTTTTTTTTAAATTGTTTGAAATTATGTCAGTTTAATAACTTATGACTAAGTCATCCATAATGTTGTGACTGGCTTGACATGGCTACATGTACCATCCATACGACAAGATACAGAGTGTGAAAATACATTTTACATATAATTTTGTGTGTGCAGGGTCTTGTTTATTTATACTTTAGTGTAAACACAAATCAAATGTATGGTTACATTCATCTCTTTGCCTATAAAAATGTCCTAGGAAAAGCTGGAATTTCATTGCTCTAGTGCTGTACGAACCCTGTATCAGCATTTTGGAATATGAAAGTCATTTACTTTACGGGGAAATTTGAAGATATTCACATAATTGAAGATAACACAGTAAGCATTTTCATTTTTGGATTATGAAAGTCATTCATTTTACTAGGAAATTTAAACATATTCACATATAAATGAAAGATAAACGTTGTAAGCATTTTGGAATAAGAAAGTCATTCATGATGTCAAAATTATGTCACCTCTCAGCGATATATTTACTGATGAATAATATCATTATCATAAATAATAAACGGCTTGTGGAATGATCGAGATAGTAGTGTTATAAGCATGGTTAATCTATGATTTACCAGTTTAGCGAAAGTTGCAAATCCATCTTTGTCATAATTTTATAAAAATTTAGCTACCGGGTATCTAAAATGGACATTTGAAAAGTGTTCACATATATTATTGCATACAAGTATTTTAAGTCAAAAATTAAAAATCAAGTAATTGGTTTACCCTGTATCTGAAAAAATTATCAATTCCTTTACATTTTTCGGGTGATATTTTCAAAAATATTGTGGATAACTACAATTAATTAATTCAGTTGACTTATGATTTAATAGTGAAACTGAACGCTAGAAAGATTCAAAACATTTTATTTTCTGTGAGCTGTTAATAGTTTTACAGACTTGATATTAAAAGTAGTAAAAATTATATAATGATATTTTTAAGTTTCTGTTTAAAATGTTATAAAGATTAAGATGGGCCAATAGACAAGTCTCTTTTTATCTGAAATTAATGAAATTGAAAATTACAGTACCAACATGATGTTATAGTTTGCAATTTACAAATTTGTGCTCAGGGATAAATTTAAACTTAAAAAAATACATAATTTTACTTTCAATTTTTATGTGTTACTGATAAGTAAAATTTTGTTAAGAGAGTTCATGTGTTA
>JAVFBZ010020808.1:0-17987 GCA_032466195.1 Katharina tunicata | reverse complement strand
AAAAAAATACATAATTTTACTTTCAATTTTTATGTGTTACTGATAAGTAAAATTTTGTTAAGAGAGTTCATGTGTTAACGTTTAAATGTTTCCTCGAGGCCAACTGTATGCGTTAATTGTAAGGAAATTAACCAGAATATTGTTTAAGCCCTTGACTTAACTTCTATGTTTAAACTAATGTGTTTAAACATACAAATATCAAAGTGCCTTGCTGTATATCAATGTACATAGAGATATTCTGAGGTATAAATCTATGACAGCCCTGCACTCAATACTGCTTCAACCTTTTTTAGGCCAGTCTATGGATAGATTTGAGCGGAGGGGAGACAAGTAGGTTGGTGAGTTAGGTCTGATCAACTTGTTTGTGGTTTTGCTGTCTGGTTTGCTCTTACGAATTAATTAATAAGTTTTTACCAATAGTTAATGAGCTATTTTTGAATTTCCAAGTTTTAAAACTATGATGTGTTCAGCTTATAAACTTCCAGAGCATGCTGGTCCCTCCAGTGCAGCTCTCAATGGGTTGTTCCTAGTGAGATGAACTAACCTGTCGGTTGATTGGTCAATCCGTTCAGAATTTGCACCGAGTAACCCCTGTATGGCTGGTGTGTTTACTGATGTACAGGGCTGGCTTCACCTCATTTTACATGGGACAGAACAACTATGTTAAATTGACTTCTCCTGTCAAAGTGTAGGAAGAGAAAGATAGGGAGACCGTAGAGTTTTTAATTGTTGTTTTGTGGGCCCTTGTGATTATTCTCTTTCTTTACCTGTATCTAATAAGCAGTGACGATAAGAGAGAAAACTTTTCATGTGATTGTGGCTGTAAATTAGCGGTCCCCCACCTGTGGCACACATAGCAGGCCACCATGATATCAGCTCAGTGAATTGCCTAACTTCCTTCAGGTATTCTTAGGCCCTTCGACCAGGTAGTGAAACTCTCAAGCTACATAGCTAAACAGCCATGTTTTCAGCGTGTGCTCGCTTCCCCCGTAGTGGGATGGATGCCACTAACGATGTATTTACCTGCCTTTTTGGGGACATGTTTGTTAAATGGTAAGTGGACACTTGTTGTTTGTTAACCTAGCATATTAACTACATATAGAGTCATACAATGTATTACTTGTCCACTACAGAGATTAAACCTGGGGACTTCGGTTAACAACATATATGACATATAAGTTCTGCCAAAATTTACATCAATTTTGCCTTAAGATACCTGTAATTAGGGGTAATTTTGTTTTCACATACTGGACTGGCATGCTGTCATATAAGTGAAATGACTTTTAAGTATGACATTAATTACTTGGCAAACCAGCAACTTAAAATACTTTTTACTCTAAAAAGCATTAACAATGCTGTAAATTCCCGTGCCGAAAAAAAAGAGATCTTAAAATTAAAAAATTAAATGTTATGTATGATAAACAGCTTTGTTGAAAATAATCTATTTTTAATACTTTTTATTGTAAAATAATCTTAAGTGTGATTTAAATTCCTGTGCAAACAAACAACTTAAAATACTTTGTTTAGTAGTGTATGGTTTGAGCGGTTAGATTAGTAAGTGTGTGACATATGACAATAACAAGCCACATGTGATGGTGTGATTTCCTGACAGTTTCCTGCTGTACTGAGAGGGGTACAGTGATATTATTGTGTTTTATTATAATGTGTTAGAAATCGTGTGACCACTCTAAGCTGACCTTTTGAAATAAACAGTTTTAGGGAAATCGGAATATGTAAAGTTTAGCTCTTAACTCCTCTATATCTAATATTCCAATTTCAATACATTTAAAGAATATTCACCCCCACATTGCATGTGGGCTGGGGGAAAAAAAAATGTAAAAACCCAGCACTCAGTGTATTGTAAGTACTTGTCTTACACCGATTCCTTTTCAAACTTCATATGCCACCTGTCCATTTTCAGTTTACAATACTTTTTACAATATTTTATTAAACGATTTAGAAAAATAACATTATTGAAAACACTTTCATAAAAATATTGTTTAGTAGCACAGAAACAAATATTAAGTAAAGTGGTATATTAATGTATAATCATGTATGGAAGAAACATTTGGGAATAGTATTATTTTAAACGGCAAGTCTTACGTATCCATTATATGTAACTGACATTTATCATTTGACATAGACATTTTAATCTGTTTTACAAATCAGTAGTTTCACATTAATGGTGTTGTTGTAACACAGGAAGCCCAGAAGTTATTTTGTCAAAACGAAAGCCACAAGCCTTTTTTAATTTTTTTACTTACGCTTTACTCTAATTTGCTTTGTACATTGAGTAATTTTGGATCTCAATAAAACTGAATTGGTTTTTGTATTATAATGGGAAAAAAATCGAGCAATTTTGAAGTTGATGTTTTTGCTGTTGTTTCAAATTTGATAATATCTGTGACAGACATATTTGATGGCCATGTCCTTATTTTAAGTGATGGCAGCTTGATGCTATCTGCACCATCCCCCATGTAATTTAAGTTCAGAGTTTTGCGATTGTGACATGTATTTATACAGTGTTTTGAATTCTGAAGCAGGAAATGCCTTATGAGCTTTATAATACTAATGATGTGGGAGTTTTGTGTCCTGTTTGTCATTGTATTTTCTCTTTATGTGGCTAGTGTTTTCAATGTAGAGGGAAAATGTGGTATATCCCTGACGATGTTGTCTATTTTAACAGGGGAAGTTAGCATTTGTAACTCACACATAGTCTTCAGTTGTCAGATTTCATGTATGACCTGGGTTAGATTTTAAAGTTTACATAATAGATAAAATCAGTGTTGATTATCTTCTTCTATATCATAAGGCAAAGACCGACTTAGTATGGATAACAACTTCTGATTTATTTCAACACAACGTGTTTTTTTTTCTTCTATATTCTTAAACATCGTTTACTATTGCCTTTTTAACCATGTTCTTCCTCTCAATTTTACACCAGAGACCAGCAATGCTTATTCTTGACATATTTGAAATGTTAAATGTTTATTACATGCAAATGCAAATCAGCCCGTGTATTGGAATACTGAGCCTCCTTCAATTTATCAGCTAGTTATAGACTTGAGCTTTCTTGTATACTTAATAAGTTTCTGCTGGCTGTGTGATTCTTACCAGGTTTCTTCCCACTTTTCCACAAAACTTTGGAAATTTAAAGTCGCCATATAAGTGAAACGCCCTCGAGAATCACAATGAGCTCCAATCATATGAGGCAAATGCAGCAAAGCAAACAAACGAATCCCTGTATTTCAATAATATATCATATAGACTTTTGTTTGGATGATAGAGAGCACATTCAGTAATCATGGCAGTGACCACAATCTTTAATAATTATAGGTCAGTTCACTGAAATGGGTTCTTACCTTCAAAAACATGTTTATACTTATCAAACCTATATCACCTGACATAATGGATACCGGTAGATACTGTGTATATATTTTGACATACAATAGCTAGGAATGAGTGGTCGAGGCATTTACCCATGCGATGGTGATTTGGTACCTGACCCTTAAGGGACGTGAGTTTAATTACCACATAGTTCTCAACCTGCAAAATCAGTTAGAATCTGTTCTCTGTAAGAGAGAGTAATAAATCCCCCAAAAAGCCCGAAAAAATCCAGTTTCCTCTTCTTAATGTGGTTTTTGATCAAGTAACTACATGTATTTAGAGAAGTAACTTGAAATCAGTCAGGTGAAACAACTAGGCTACTGTAAGCAGGTGTCTCACTTCAGTGATTCCCAACAAAACGCAGGAGTATTTAATTGATTCTCATCTACAGATAAGCTCTTCCCTTGTCAGACTTGTCATAAATTACAAACATTCAACTTTTCTGTGTGTCAAATTGCGATTCCTTAGACCTACATCTGCCTACAGTATTCAAATGCTCTCATTACATTTCAATGTGAACTATTCAAATTCATGTTTACATCATAGCGCTCTATCAACAGTCAATGTTCAAAATTTAGAGCGGGTGGTTGGGCAAAAGCTTCCAGGGGCCCGTTTCACAAAGTGATCTTAGGCTACGTTAAATGTGGATACCATAGCGACCAGTACTGGAGACATTGTGTTGTCATGGCAGTTACGTTCAACGTAAGCTAAGACCGCTTTGTGAAACGGGCCCCTGTGCCCTAGAGGTCTCTGAGCCAATCATCATCAGGAAGCCTGTTTGTTTGTGGCATCCTGTGTTGCATGCTGTAAATGTCCTGTGTTTCGTCCTATAAATGTCCTGTGTTGTTAAGGGTTTCCTTCACCCAATGGACTGGTATGTCATATGACGGAAATAAATGTTAGTTCAGTTTGAAACTCCAATCAATCAATCTCTGTTTTAGATATTTTTTGGGTAATTTTTTTTATATTTTTTAAAAGTTTTAATATATTTAAAAGTTGGACCAAAATGCAATGAATCGTTAATTTATAAATTTCAAGACATTATTTATTAGAATGAAATAAGACATTTTGTCTTTTCTATGGAGAAGCATCCCTTATCGTTAGGTGAGTGATCATGGAAACCACTTTCTAAATTTTTCAATAATGCATTATGGATGATATAATGGTCGATTTCCCTTCCTGGCAGGTGAAACTAATAGCTCATTTCCTGAGACATCAAAACTTTAATGCTTTAATTTGAAAGTCAAAACCTCACAGATAATTTATTTGTTGCATGGAACTGAAGTGAACAGTGTTATTGTTGTGGAGCGTATATCAGTTGACAAGCTTATTAGCTAATCTATTGTAAGTCAGATAGAGAGTGATCTTGAATTACACAAACATTAAACCTAGTACTGTAATGATGTTAAGCTCTGTAGTGCACTTCGTTCAAAGACATAAATCCTATCCAATTTAAGCTAACATGATCCGTCACTCTCACATTGTTCTGCTCAAGTTGAGATTACGTTAATGTGGCTATTCTCCAGGCAGTATTATTTCAATCTCATTAACAGGTATTACATCTATCATAACCAGGTACTCTTAAATCAAAGTTTATCACTGTCAAGTACTCAAAAATCACAGTACTCTGTATCAACAAGACCAATTACTCTTAAATCCTAATTAATCATTGTATGTTCTTTCAAAACAGAGTAGGAAAACTCTGTAAAGTCAAAATGCATTATAACCAAGTATCATCAAATCAAAAGTAAACCATTGGTCACTACTCAAAGTAATCATAGTAAATTATGGCCTGGTACTCTTAAACAACAGTGTATCATTGTCAAGGAAGCCATTGTTCAGTGGTCTTACAATATTTCATAAAGTTCTCTTAAAAAAAGCCATTGTTCATAATCTTACCTCAAAGAAAATCATTACTAAGTTCTCTTAAAAAGTAAGCCATTGTTCATAATCTTGCCTCAAAAGTAATCATCACTAAGTTCTCTTAAATAGTAAGCCATTGTTCCTAATCTTACCTCCAAATAAATTATCACTAAGTTCTCTTAAACAATAGGCTATTGTTCATAATCTTACTTGAAAGTAAATCATCACTAAGCTCTCTTAAAAAGTAAGCAATTGTTCATAATCTTACCTCAAAATAAATCATTACTAAGTTCCCTTAAAAAATAGGCTATTGTTCATAATCTTACCTCAAAATAAATCATTACTAAGTTCCCTTAAAAAAAAAGCCATTGTTCAGAATCTTTCCTCAAAGTAAACCATTACTAAGTTCCCTTAAAAGGTAAGCCATTGTTCCTAATCATACCTCAAAATAAATCATCACTAAGTTCTCTTTAAAAGTAAGCCAGTGTTCATAATCTTACCTCAAAATAAATCATTACTAAGTTCCCTTAAAAAAATAGGCTATTGTTCCTGATCTTACCTCAAAAGTAATCATCACTAAGTTCTCTTAAAGAGTAAGCCATTGTTCCAAATCTTACATCCAAATAAATCATCACTAGGTTCTCTTAAAAAGTAAGCTGGGCCACCCTTACATGAAAAACCCTTTGAGTATGACGTTGAACGTAGCCATTGATCAGGGGTCTTACTTCGAAGTAAATGATTACTAAGTTCTCTTAAAGAGTAAGCCATTGTTCCCCCATCTTACCTCAAAATAAATCATCACTAGGTTCTCTTAAAAGTAAGCTGGGCCACCCTTACATGAAATATTCTTGAGTATGACGTTAAACGTAGCCATTGATCAGGGGTCTTACTTAAAAAGTAGGCCACTGTTCAGTAGTTTTATATAAAGGTAAATCTTTGCCTTGCTATCTTCAGTCAATGAAAGTCATTTCCATGTGCTGTTATTTAAGTCCTGGAAAATGGCGGGTTTTGTGTTGAAATTAAATTCTGAGGAAAACTTTATCTAAATGTGTTCAATGATTTTAGGAGTATTTATAAAATGCATGTCAAGTCCTACAACATAATATGAAACAAACAAAAGATTGTATCCCAAAAAGTAATTTCCTCTACTTATCCTTTAGCTATATGTTAATACTACTCTTCAATTTTTAATAATCGCAAAATGGCAAAAATCTTTGCCCAAAAAGAGCTCAATGATGCGTGATAATGTTGAAGTGTATGTATGTCAAATGGTATGTTACAACATAACTCAGATGTTATCCTATATGTGCTATGTGTGTGGGAGTCATAAGAAATTGTGAACTATAGAGCTACATGTATTTAGCTTGTTTTTTGTCACCTAATATACCCACGGCCACCCTACAGTGGCAATGTTGAGTGTGTATTAGATCATTATACATGTATCTTATAGGTGTGTATGTCTCAATTTCTGTACCTTTATTCAAAAGGCCAGACTAAATAGTGAAGTGGACTGGAAATTTCCCCAGACAAATTTATAGTGATCTGAACTGGTTAGTTCAGGTTGCCTGAATGCAGCACACAAGTGTCTTGCTTTGAATGAATTTTTGGTTGTTGTTGTTGTAGTATATGAACCTGATAGTAAGAATGGTCACATTAAAATTCGTCAGCCATGAATTGTCAGAGCACACTTTAAAAATGCGATTGTATTTCTATGAGAATTTGGACAAACACTGTATATGTTATGTGGAGTTATACATTATTGTAGGTTGTGAATGAAGTAGGCCTATACCTAACCCCAGTATATAACAACAAATGTGTTTTCTAATTTTCTAAAACTGTTTTTTTATTATATGAGTAAACAAAAAGTTAATAGTGTACCAACACTTGTTTAGAGCCTACATGTACAAGCATGCAAGTTTGTGATTTTCTTAATCCTTAGTGCGACTTGTGCTTTTAGCTTCTTGTCTACAAAATTATAATATGATGCTGTCCCCGTGCCGGGCAATTTCTCTTTTTAATGTTATGTTTGTTTATATTGCTTCATTATTTACTTTCCAGTTATTTGATTAGGATCTATTGATTTTTATTTAATCAAAAATCTGATTCCGTTTGCGACCGATTATGATTCAATGTACTCTGACAATATTGGATGTGATATGAGTAATGCATGCTTCTGTACAGCATGTGTTTAAATTCTATAGCAACTTGATTATTATCGAAACAAATGTTCAATTCCATGATCATGTGGTTTCCATGGAGTTTAGATTATCTAGTAAGGACTTGTATCCCTGCGACTCTGGAGCGTGACTGCCTCAGGTTAAAAATCATTGAAAAGTTTGCGTGAATTGATATTAGTTAGACCCTATCATTCATATTGTCACAGAACATTTGTCTATACTGCATTCTTCTTGTAATAGCTATGTATCTTATATTAAATGAAAACAAATTTATTGTTATGTAACTTCAAGTTTATTTGTTACCCCAAAGCGCAAAGAATTCCATATTGTTCGCGTATAAAGATGTTTTTAAAATGTATTTTAAACCCACAAAGTTTATATGTAGTATTCTCATTTGTTATTAAATGTCATGAATGGAGTTATAAATATACATTATTAAAAACAATCCCCCAATAATCCTTATCTTTTTGAGGGCCATGGATGTCTTCTGTGAAGATCTTGGGTCCATCACACGCCACTCACACTAGCTAGAAGAATAGTTTGAATAAAAGGAAGTCAGTCTGAAGTTCATCAGACAAGACCATTAATTACACCAGAAAAATTTATTAATAATGTTGAAGTGTCACATGCCAAACTATTTGTTACACTTGGTTGAATTCTGATGGATGAAAATTTTAATTTAACCAGACGTTGATATATTGCAATAACAACTAATAGTTTATTTCCCGTAACTTAATCTGCACCTGTAGGTCATTTTATTTTAGTTTTAACTTTTTATTTATTGGTTTTAAAAATGTTATATTTTGTATGGCTTCAAAGGTGTAAATAACTTTGCTTTCCCTGGTAATGGATAATTTCATTCAACCAAATATGTGGCACCACTTGTGTGTAAGTGATTTAACCTTGAATGCTGTATATGAATACAATCTAACAAACTATTATCTTGAATTGTAAGATACATGAAGTGGCTCCATTCTCTGTTAGTCTCTGTATTCCAATATTCATATAGATTAAAAATCCAAGATGAACACCTTGTCACATGGCTATCATTGACCAATATGGTTTGACATGGGAAGCTGTTAAAAGCTGGAATGGACTTTTGGGAAATTTAAACCAGTTATTACTATGGGGGCTCTCTGAACTTAAATATTTTACAACTTAATTATACCAAGATTCTGCTAACCTGAAATTTGTTTTTAAATTTTATAAACATTTGTGAAATATATGGACAGCTCATGAGTCAATCATTGGGTCAAGGTAGATAGTTAGCATGGTACACTGTCATCAATCAGTCTGCCTGACATACAGGTAGCATGATAAGGGAGCTGTACAGAGACCCTGGACACCCCTAATGGCAACCAGATCCAGTTTGTTTGTGAGCCTGAATTTCCCCAAACAATTCAGTGACCCAAGAGAGGGTTAAACTTGAGCATAGAAAATGTGTTTAATCTCACCGGGTTTCTTAATTGGATGTTACTTGGCTAATTAATTGATGGAGCATATTGTTGTGTTCATGTTACTAAATCCGACATTTTACAGGATTGCATGCAGCCTTGTTTGCAATTGCAGGTCGACCATAAAATTGTCAGACGGGCCCAGTTAAGCTGCTATCTCTGAAGTAATCTCTGTTAGGTTGTGTTACCTATTAATTAGACCGTCAGTGATCTATGACTACCTGGCATTACACCTTTCATTAGACAGACAGTTGAGGTAAATTTACACCTGTATACGGCCTAGTCTTTCTCTACGTTTGACCATAAAACTTTAATTAACAGATTCTGAAATAGTTGCCTGCAGAGGCTTAAACTCAGAATCTGGGTTTATGGCTGGTCTAAAGTTTTTAGAGAATCCCTTTCCATTCAATCATTTCAACTACTGTTTAATAGACTGTAATTATTCCCCAGCTTCTTTTGTTTACTTGCATAACTATTGATCCATAAGAAACATGTTAAATAGTATGTTTGTTTGGGATAACAGTGTATTTGTACCGGTAGTTAGGTGGAAGTCTGAGCAGCCTCTTGCGCCTTTGTCCTGTAAATGTAACGTTGTCTTCTCTGTTGTCAGCATTGTTTAGGTTAATTTGCTTTACTCATTAAGTCTGCACTTCGTCATATGAGTGAAACAACCTCTAGTACTGCGTAAAATGCCAAACAATCAATGTGTTTGTTAATTTGAAAACATTTTTAAGAGGCTGACTGGCTGGAGCGTCATTTCACCTTGTGTTCAAAGTTATATAGCATATATTAGCATTATAAAGGTTTTCAGAAACATTTATTTTGGACACTGAAGGATTGCTGATCTGAAATTTTATGAAAACTGAAGATTTTTTATTCAAGATTTGGCACAATTTAAACCCTGTGAACATTCCCAAACAGTCTACTAATTGTTGTTTATTGATTGTTGTAAAGTTCATCAAGTGTTCAGTGCATAGGGTGAAAAAAAGAAGATTCATTTGGCCTTTTAAAGTACACCTGAGTTTAGCAGCACGCCGTCTCAGTTTCTCTAATTACAGGTGTTACCATTACTTACATTTATAACCAGGTAACCCGATCTTACCTCTTACATTCATCATAACATTCTTTACAAAACATCTGAATTGCTGAGCTCTGGTTGACATTTTGTCAGAAAAACTTGCCATAACTGGTTTTGTGTCTAACGTTTAGAGTTACAATTAAGCTCTTGTGGGATAATTTAGTGTTCCATGATCCTTATTATTCTGTTCAGAAGCTGTTCATTCAAATTTATGGAACTGCTTTAAACATGCATTTAAACTGGTTGCTCTCATCAGATCATTCAAGTAAAAGGCTTTTCAATTTGAATAAGAGATAAAATGAAATGCAAATAAGTAAATATTGCAACTTTTTATTTTTTTTTATTTTCACCTATATGTTTTTGAGTGCATACTACTGTAATTTAGCAAATGTAATGCAAGATTTGGCGAACTTTTCAGCACCATAAGAAATTTCTGTTCACTGTGCTGGGCTGTTTAATTAAGATACATGTTGTAATTAACAACAAACCAGCAGAAGAAGAAAAAACTGGCATGCTTCGTGTATTTAGGAAATTGTGAGTGGGTGTAATTTTATTTAGTAGCTTCAGAAATTAACTTACTACATAATGTCCTACTTATTATCAGTAATAAGTTATGGCTTGATTAAATTAAGTTACATCAGATCTTTTCATAACTAATTAGTTCTGATGTGATATCCTAGGGTTGAAACTTCTTTCTTTAACAGTGTCTTGGGTTTCTTCCAAATCTCTTACTATTCTGGATTTGGGTACACTCAACAGTGTCTTGGTTTTCTTTCAAGTATCTTTCTATTCTGGATTTGGGTTCTTATAGCAGTTTTTCTTCCAAGTACCTGTCCATTCTGGATGTACTTCAGTTAAGCTCTGCCTTTATCACATTCTTTTCCTTTTTTTTACCTTTTGTTGCGCTATAAAAAACTGCAATCTTTTTTTTTTTTTTTTTTTTTTTTTTCCTCAAGGTTTCTTGCTTGTTTTCAGCCTTACGCCGACAATGCAAATTTGTCATATAAGTGAATTAGCCTTGAGTACGACATTAAACATCAATCAAGTAAATAAATATGTAATCATGGCCGTGATGTTTGGGATACAAACAAAGTAACTTACAAAAGTCATAAAACTAGTAAATTATTTTCAGTGATATACTCCTGATTATATCACGAAACTCAAAGCTAACAAATCAGTTTGTGATATTGGCCTTCTACTTATATAAGAGGCTATACACCTAATGCTCCAGCCCTTTCATCCATGACCCCATGGAGCCTAGCTAAACTCATGGTTCCTGTGATGTAGACTATAATCCGTAAATCTCCACACAAACTATCTGTGCTTTTTGGCAGAGCTTGTTTGACTACCGTGTTAACACTAGCTATTTCTATCCCCCATGTTGTCAAATTTAATATTTCAGTTCAGCCAATAAGATATTTTTAGATTTCACTACACGACTTGAAAAGAGTGAAAAAAAAAAAAAGAAACTTAACAATAAAATGACTGGGAATTAGAATAAATTACCTACATTCGCAGAAAAACTGGCTTTTTATTATGATGATTTTATTTATCATCCAATAAAATTGTAGACAAAGAAAAGCATGGTGTTGATAAGATATGTGATGTACTCGTCTTGTCTAATAAAAATTAATTAGGACAACTTATCAATAAAAAACGAATTATTTTCTATAGAATAGAGATAAAAATTTGCTAACATAGGGCAAGCTGAGCACCTCATATGTGATCAGTTCTTTTCAAGTTAGGGGCCACGAGGTTTCTATCCAGATTTTCATCATACACCGACAAGGCAAAGTCGTCATGTAGGTGAAAGACTCATGAGTACGACGTTAAACACCAATCAAACAAACCTTTCAAGATATAATTTATATTATATTTTTATAAAGAGTAATCACACTGGCACAGGGATATCGACTAATTAAAGCCGATAAATAATCTCATGTTCTAGAAAATTCTCAGAGACAAGTTTCCAGAAAGACCTGAATCTCAATTTGTTCTGGATATTGATATGGGTATTATCATATAAAGCTAAACATTGACTTTGTGCATTGGACTTGGGTGTACTCATTGCCATTGGGGTACTGGACAGACGGGTTACTTTTCCACCAATGACACTGTTAGTGTAAAGTGCCCAATATAAGTAAAACACCCAGAAGTTAAACAATAATCACCATTCAAAGCTGTACTCAATAGTGCCATCCATCCACAGCTTTATCGGACGTAAGACTATAGGCGCTTTCTGTAACGTGGTAGTTTTTTTGTCACGAATCAAACAAAAGTGTTTAAGTATTGCTGTTCATTGGAGCAAAAAGGAATTGGAATTATATTATCTGATTGGACTGCTGAGTCCCCTTCACTGTATCTGGAATCGGTTTGATTTCCCCTGAGGACCTTAGGTATATAAGGAAAGTGTTCCAGTGGCTGCGGAGTTCGAGGGATGAGTTTTACAAAGCTTGTTCTCTGTATTTCCACTATACACCGGCAATGCAGCCATATAAGTGAAATACTCAGAGTACGACGTTACATACCAATAAAAAAAAATTGAAAAAACAAAGACAAAAAAGAATATATGTATAAATTCTCCCCAAAAATAATGCTTGCAGGATAAATCTTTGGTCATAACCTGATATCAAATTGAGCAAAATTATGCAGAATTTATTTTTGTGATTATTTTGCAGGAAATATTCAATGGTTTTGACCTAAATAGGCTCTTAACAGTTCTGGTGACCTGTGAGCTCAGGGATGGGGTCAAACTGAACCAGATAACCTCTGTCCTCAGAAAATCTATTAAACAAACAGGGTTTTTGATGGAGTGTTTTCTGTTGTCGTTGTTGTGCTATCGAAAAGACAAACAGGGGATAAAGTTTAGCCTTGGTTTTCAATCCCTGTATCCCAGACAGTGATATCTAAGAAAACCGTTCCTCTCTTTTTCTAAGCCTTCACAAGTATTCGAGGAAAGTTTCCCCCTTAAGAGAACTAACTACTGTACCCCGACACCCATCCCTTTTGTTTTTCTACAATACAGATCCTCATTGATAGACAAAGGAAATCTATTTTGTGCATTTCTTTCCATGTCTTCTATACTACTAAAAAAAAAAATCACATTTTTTGTCCTACTTTGCTGTACAGAAAAAGTTCCTTGTCTTGCACTTTTTTGGTAATCAAAAAGCAAGTTTATTAAATTAAAACTTGTATACTTTAATTTTGAATTGTACTTTTCATCTAGCTTTATTGTTGGTTAGTTTTAGCTCATTTTTCTGATATTACTATAGTTGAAGGTACGTTTTTTAACAAAATATTCATATCTGTTTTACCTTTTTGCAGCTCGTTTTCTATAAGAAGTGAATGTAGAAAAACAGTGAAAAAAAAAATATTATGCCAATTTCAAAATGTGAATATACAAGAAGATATATATGCAATGAATGCTATTAACCTCACTACTCCAGATTCGAATGAGCCTTTACCATATAGTCCACATTAAGAGGTGTTAAATATGTACATGTAGTCTAGCATGGAAATCATTGAATTGTATATTTGATTAAGGGAGGTAGACTTGTTGTAGGTCACACAGGCAATGATTTACAGATAGCTTGGAAAATCTAGGTGAAAAAGAAAAGAAAATACAGGGGAAGAATGAACAGTATGCTGACTCTTATGGCAACGGTACTTTTAACTAACTTGTTGCCTGAATCAGAAGTTTAAGGATGCAATGTTACTATGGTCTCTGTCTACAATCATGAAAATGGCTTCAAAGGAAGTTATTTAACAAAATAGTACAAATCTTATGTTGATTATGGGGAATGTTAAGCGTCAAAAAAAGCTCTTTTGAATTTAAAAAAAACGAAGTTAAGGGTATTGCCTATAAGGTCCAGTTTCTTCTTTTTTCACATGAACAATATGCAAATCGTTGTGTAAATATTCTGAATTTTAAAGAACACTCGCGAAACTTCCTAATTATCATTCAAGAAATCTCCATTAGGCGAGATCATTCAGATTCATTTTTATAAAATTGTTAAGAATTTAAAATTGACCAAGATTGTTGACCCTGGCATCATCTTTCTATTCCCTCATATTTGTTGAGTTCTGACCGTCTTACATCCTGCATTTTGAAGCATTGTCTTCAAATTATGCAATAATTTTGTAGAATTGCATTATTTTGATGGTTTAGTACCCGGTGAATATTGAACAAGTAGAGACATGTAGACTCCTTGTCTCGGTTTTCACATTCTATCAAAAATACCCTGGATTGTCTAAAGATTTCTAAAAGATGTTTTAGATTCCCAGTTCTCTAGATGTATGAAAACAAACATTGAGATATATACTTCTTTGTTTGTATACATAAAATGGAATTTCTTTGAAGTAAATGCAGGTTTTTGAGTGAGGATTCTTTGTGTCCAAGCTAATGTCCTTCTAACCTTCAATAAATTGTCCATAGATTAAATCCAGCAGCATATTTTTCTTCACAATATCAACTTTTGCTAATGGCCACTTTTGTGGTCAAACTTGTTCGGTAAGCTGGGCTTTAAATTCTGCCTTATTTCTCAAACTGACAGTCTGTTTTCTGATTTGAGGTGGAATGACAGCTTGTCAAATGTTTTTGTTAGTTTCTTTTATGTTTTTGTGTATAAATGTTTTAAGGACATAAATTTGCTTCCATTTATTTAAGAAATAAGGACTTCAACAGCATTTCATCCATTACAATATTTTGACTGATAAAAATGTGAGAAGCCATGTCAAATAAATTGTTACATTCCCTTGGAAAAAATTTAGATTGATACTAGAAAATTTCTTCCTCTCGCATCGAATCAGTTTTCTTCAAAATTCAAACAATATCTATATTTTATTGAACTTTGGATTGAACTTTGGATTGAGCATTAAGCATAGCAACCGGCGTGTAGTAGGGAATGTCAAACCGTTTACTATATCAACTTTCATAAAAATGTTCTAGGTTGTCACAAATAAAGTGAATCATTTTAACATATGCAAAATAAAATAATAACATTGCAAGAAGCATTTATTTTTCAGCACTGTGTTTTAAACATTTTTAAAAATTGGAAGTTCTAATTCAGTGTGAATTTTATTTGTGACGTGAACAAGGTATGGGTGTAGAGTGTTTCTGTGTTGTTTAACCGATCTAATACAGGAAGCTTATTACCAGTCCAAGGCCTCCCTGAACAGTAAATAACTATGCTGCTGACACATGAGTAACTTCACAAGGGCTTTGTTGATACTGTGTAAAAAGTGACTAACTTTGATCAACAGTTTGATCAGGGAGGGGGTTTATTGATCACAAATTGATTTCATATTTATGGGATTTATAAGATTCCACACGAAACCAACGCAGGATTGTCTTAGATGTATGAAACTATCCAGCTGACAATAAATTTGTCTTATGTTATATTTTCAAGGCACGTTTCTTAGTTTTCTCTATCCAAGTATGAAGAACAGGATATGTAATCATGGCCTAAAACGGAGATTTCCTTCCTTAAGGTAAAGAGGGGAAGAAACCCTTACTAGTCATCGACCGGATTTAAAACACAATATTAGCATTCTGTTCTGGGCTGTGTAGATTTGAAGGCTGTGTACTGTGTGAACCTCGAACTTCAAGGTTCTCTATTGTTTGTTATGGAAGCTCTATTACCCTGGCTGTTCTCCTAGCCGTTCACACTTTGAGTTTTTCTCTGAATCGAGATCTCTGTATAAAGAATATCTTAGGAAGATTTGGTCAACTCCTTCTTAATCCTATGAGTGTCTGTGTTTAGTCCCTGGCACACAAGAAAACTATCAAGAGACTACAGACTAAGTCCAGGAAATATCTCTAACTTAAAAAGAAATCGGTTACATTCCCTGCTCCTGTAGGAACCTGTCGGGTCACCTTTCATCTTCCATAGTCTATTGGTTTGTGTCCATTGTTATCCCTGATGATGGAAAACACTTGTCAATGTAACTAACATAATGTGACCAATATGACACTCAAAATGAAACACCAGCTTTTCTTATTAATGTTTTGCCGACTTGAGATGCATTGATGAAAGTAAAGTTTAAAAAAGTTTTTGCTCTAAAATCTAACTATTTGAAAAGCATTGTAGGATTTTGATTTTTTCAAGGTTTTTTTAGCTTCAGATTTTGAAATTAATTAACCAGTCTTTAAGAAGATGATCACATCTTAGTTGTGTTTGAATTTTCTTAGAATATCTGAACACCACTATTATAGCTTGTGCGACACCACTATTCATGTTTTGATGTATGTAGTGCTAAGGCGACAAAAGCTTCAGGTAGATTAGGGTTCTTGTTTCCAAGTTGGCACCTAGTTGTCAATAGACCAGGGTTGAGGTGAACATGTTTGTTAAATGTTGAGTTTGTGTTTGTAAGGTCTCTGGAATGCTTAGTTTGTCTTCCATGACCTTTGTCGGCTGACCTCTTGTTCCGACCTATAAATGTAAAAAAAAAAAAAACTGTGGGCCAAAACTTTTACTAAAACAGTTCAAATTTGAAATTTTTGTGATTTTACTTTACATACATTCTCTAGATCTAAACTAATGTCCTTACAACCCTTACTTGTTGGGGAGCATTATTTGTACTTCAATCAAATATTTACCTGTGGACATTCTTGGTCATGTTAATTACAGTAGTTAGAGAGTTTAGTTCTCTTCATCAAGGACACGAAAATCACCTGCCATTTGTAATTACCAGGACTAAACACCCACACTCCACCTATAACCTTTCAACTTTAACCTTCATTTGACCTTTACCTCTGGTGGGCATCGAAAGCATGGCTGTCAAAATATCTCCAGTTGTGACATGTAGTATGCGGATGATTATTTGGCATTGGTAACCAGAATTAGTTTTTTGTCCACTAAAAAGAAATACTGTTTAGAACCTGCCTGGATTCTGTAGGATTTAGTATTAAAGAAAAACCACACATATCCTCTGTAAACTTTGCTGAAAAAGTTTTGTATACTTTGAAACACCTAATCTTTAATTAAATTGAAGTAGCTACAAAATTTTTAATTTATCAAAGTAGTTTTGTATTAACTGCAAAATAGAAGGGGTGATATAAAGGTGATATTTGTTTAAATTTCTAATCAACCAATCGTGTCCTGAAAGGCTCTCTGGTATATTGAGAAAAAAAGGGCAGAATTTTGGATTGTATCCATGGAGATGGACTGGGCGTATATGATGATATAAGTGAAGCAGAGTTTGTTGGGAAAGCTCTCCCTGGCGTACACCTCTGTTACATGATAATGACTGTTAACAGATGTGTGCAGCCTTCATCTCACCCTACATCAAACCAGACTCAACTCTTAGATACATTCTGATAGATGTCACCTGCTTGCCATTCAAATAAAAAATATCCCTTACCCATACCAGGTAAAGAAAAGAAAATTCTCTTACAGAAATGCCTTCCGCTGAATAAAGCAAATTTGTTTCAGTTATAAATGTTGCTACCTGGATAACCAAAACTGGTCTCATTAAAGATAAGTAGTGTAACTATAAGTAATTAGAAAATGTTAGGTGGTTGGGTTTGAGCGTATGGTGTCTCTGAGCTAAGGGGCATCAGGAAGCTGATTTGTTGTAGTGCCCCGTTAATTTACTGTAGTATCTTCTGTGTTACCAGTGTAGTTTTAAGGTGGTTTCCTTCACCCCAATCAATCAATCAATCAAGCAATCAATCACTCAAACCATGATTAGTCAATTTTTAAATTACTATCCGTCTTTAGAAATGTGGTTATATCCTCTCGTCAATGATTATTCAGAAATACTTTTTTTTAGCATCCAGCATCCAGCATCAAATATTGAAATAATTCAAAAGGATCAAATCAGGTATCCTCCATCAGAATTTGAGTTCAGCTTCTTTTCTTATATGTCAACCAATGAACAGTTGCAATACCACCAAGGTAAAGCAATGAAAACACTTTATAATACATTGCCGGGAGAGATTTGAGTTCAGCTTCTTTTCTTATGTGTCAACCAATGAACAGTTGCAATACCACCATGGTAAAGCAATGAACACACTTTATAATACAT
>JAVFBZ010020797.1:0-11537 GCA_032466195.1 Katharina tunicata | reverse complement strand
CGAATGTCGATGTCGAATGTCGATGCGTTGATTGTGTGACGATGATATATTGACTGGCAAAATACAGTGTTTCAGCCAATAAAAACGTTGATGTCTCATTTCTTTACACGCTACCTGGTTTTATAAATGTCTTTTCCACAAGGTTTTCAGCATCTGGAGTAACAAATTGGTTAAAACAATATTTTTATTTCCAGTGAGAAGGCGGAAATAGGGGTTGGCGAACAGGCGTGTAGCCTATACAAATTAACAAGTGTAAGAAATTAAGCTAAAACCGATGCTAAACATAATATTTTTGACATATCATTTATTTTCAGTGCAGAAAATCGATCATTTATTAAAGAAAATGTTTTTTAAATGTCTGAAATAAGACTAAAATCAATTAATATTTGCGTTGGTGTCGTCTGGTGAAAACCGGTTAGGCCTGACGATCGAATGAACTACATAATTTTATCTCACAAAAAGAACATATTTTTATTTTTAATCCCAAGAGACAGATGAGCTTTGGTGGGAATTAGGTCGGCTGCATTATTCTTCCGTCACGCTGACAATGTGTGCTAAATATGTTGCTTAAAACTGATTAACGTCATTAAAAGGTGAACGTGTATAGTACAACTTTAAGAAGAAAACTCTTACTTGCATTTTCGCAAAAGTGGTAATGACAAAAATCAGTTAAGTGGTATTGGCTTCGGCGGGAATTATGATAAACGATTATTCTGCTAAAATGCTGATGACATGCGACAAATATATTGCAGAAAAACACTAAAACCAATTGTGTGAAGACGCCATTAATAGTGCAAATTTTTAGTACAACTTTGAAAAAATTATATTTGAATTAGCCCGAAGTAATAATAGAAAAAATCAGTTTGTCGGTATATGCCTCGTACAGAATGGTGTCGGCGTTATTTTTAGCCTTTGATCTAGGTCTTGACATTGATCTTTTCTCACGACATTAACCATAGACCACGATGGGTGATTTTTTTTTTATTATCAGCCAATATCCAGTAGAAGTGTAGCCTCAGGGTGTGACACCTTGGTCAGTCAATTTCTATCTCATCGATCAACCCATTTTATTCATTATGTTTCATATATAACGTAGAAGAGTTTGTAGTAACGATGTATAGCTTATGCTGACAGTTCGGATGGAACTCCCATTTGATGCAGGGCCCTGGGTGAGGTGGAGCTGAGAAGTTATTAATTTTAATATATAAAATATCAAAATCACCGAAATAATACTGAATGTGGTATAAACACTAATCAATCACTCAATCAGTCGGGTGGAGCGGATTTCGAAAAGACAGTTTTGAGTATTACTATTTTTTGGTATACATGTACCTCTCAGGGTTATAAAATTCTGCCTTTAAAATGCGACTGTGAGTAATGGGATTTTGTTTATTATTTAGTATTTATTGAAACTCTGGCATTTTGATGTGTTTACTTAACTGCTGCTCGGACTGTTCTGAAACTACCCAATTCTACAATTTGTCCAAGTATAATGTTTGCAAAGTTTATGTCTAGCTGGTTATTCCTTCTAAAGTTTGCTGTATTAAATAAGTATACAGTCGAACTTCCAACAGCGGCTGCGTCTTAGATTCATTGGGTAGCTTGTACTCACTAAAACAACATAGAAAACCCTCATTACTCAAAACAAAATGTCAGGTTTGTTAAATTGACATTTTAATACGCGGATTGTTGGGCGGGAGTTTCCTGTGCATTGGTTCTCTCTGAGCTAAGGGGCGTCAGTAAGCACTTTGTTGTGGTGCCTGCTTTGGGTTCTGTCCCTGTCCCTTTGCTTCCTTATCGGTGTTTTTAAGGGTTGTTTCCTTCACATAGTTGGCCAGCATGCCGTCATATGACTGAAATAACCTAAACTGGGCGTAAAACTTCAATCAATTAATCACTATCCTTACTATTCTACTCGGCGTTTTCTTCAATTACTTGGATGGTCAAGGAGACTTTAACTTCTAGCGACGTAAAAATGCATGCAATATTCATAATCTTGACCATCTGTTGTTATACTAATGTTTACATGAACATTTACCATTTTGTTAATGAGAAAATCAAACCTTAAACAAAGCTATAGATCAACTTTGTGAGAAGATTTGCATGAGTTCCGCGCCTCTATGATTTTTTACCAATCTGAGATCTTTGGAAGAATTAAAATCTGTCTTTTAATTAATATTGTTTTTCAATCGACCGGTCCCATATGCTGCGAGATGATCGCTGGCAGTTCATAGACAACAATCAATTCAAAAATATCTAACGTAGGCAGATGTATTGTTAACCTGGTGATGATTCGCAAAGATTAGTAACATTTAAGATTTTAAGTAAGATTCTTAGTTCTCTGTCTTTTTTTTTTAATTACCAGAAACATTTATGTATCCTTGTTGAATATCAGTTAAGTGTGAATCGTTTTCAACTAACACTAATTGTTGATTGTTTAGTAGTTGGGTTTGATATTTGTGTAAACGGGACTATAAGAATATGTTGTGGGAGGAAAGCAGGGTAGAACCTAGAGAGAAAACCCACAAACCAACCCACATAATTACTGCGCGTGTGTTCGAACTCGCAAACTTGTAGAGGAGGGGATGTGTGGATGGCAGGTGTGAACACTGGAAACATGAACTTCAGACCTCTCCGCCAAGGAGTGGTAACTGAATAGGTGTATACTTGGATGTACGTGTCAACCAATTTAAAAAAGACACGTCACATTTTAGCGCCTATCCAGGACACCTTTATTCTGCGTTTAACGTTTAAATTTGATGCTCAGGCCGCAGATGTCCTTGATTTTACCGTAAACCGTATACTTGGATTGGACTTATTTCACAACGTGTGCAATTTGGTTGATGTCTGTTCTCATCGTATGCATTTAAGGTTAATCATAGGCGAACAACTCACGGTCCTTCTCCATTGTGGAACTGTTTCTGTTTCATTAATTCACGGTTCTGAACACAAGATTCTGTGTATAGCTGTGTCGATAAACAAATGACTTGATGAACACACGCCCCTGAAGAACAATTGCTTGGTTTTGCTAATCTCTCCAATGGATGAAGCCTGATATACATATATTAACAAGAAAGCCCATCGAGTTCCAACCGACAATCTTACAGGCCTGTCTTCTCGTTCACCAGAGAGAGGACAGCGCCGTGGCTCAGTTGGTTGAGTGTTGGGCTGCTGAGTCCCTTTAATTGCACCTGGAATGGGTTCGAATTCCCTGTGCACACTCATATATGGAAAGTTTCTAGTAGATGCGGAGAGTTTTACAAGGTGCCTTTTCGGTTTTCCACTTTACACCGGCAACCCAATGTCGTCATTTAAGCGAAGTACTCAGAAAGATGGCTTAAGAACAGTTAACAGACTAAGACCTGAGCATCAGTCGAACCCGCAACACTCCGGAACAGGCACGAATTCATTCTTATTCATTCTAAACATTATTAGGGAATCTCGTGAATGGCACGAATTATTATTAGTGCAAGTCCTTAAGGAAGTTCACAGCTAACCGCCTTCAGAGTGAGAAGACTGGTGGTAATGGCAATTCATTTCATCAGAATACGCTCAACCAATTTGCATCCAGTGTTGTTTTAGAATGATATTAATGAAAGCTAAAAATATATACGATTAACTCTTCCTTTACTTGTCTATGGTCTAGAGAATCACTTATTGCTAAGGTAAGAATTACGAAATAAGCTCTTTCGTAATATATAACTATCCAATTGTTAATTATAATTATTTATGTAAGGGAGTCTTATATAAGCCTCATTTGGGGAGAAAACCAAAACAAGGGTCACCAAGGAATCTAGCCTTATTCATCACCTTTATCGTTAGAACACAATGCTTCAACAGGCAAAGAGGGCAGTATCTGACTGAGACAGACGTGCGATAGATACGTAATTTGGTGTTATGTGCAAGGCTTATATCTACTTCATGAGCAGGCGTATCCGTTTTGGTTAAATATGTATGTATTATTACCTCATTACTATAAAGCTTTCTGTCACACTAACCAAATGTAAACCAACCTTATCTTATACGGAGACCAGGTACCGTTCATCACGCTGGTGGTTGGCGGAATCTCCCTGTGGCCTTGTACACAGTGACAGAAGAAAGTTGACCTCTTCGGTGACATTCTTAAGGGACTCCATTTATAGTTAATAATCAACTTGAAACAAGACATTTCTCTGCTTGAATAGAAATTCTTTTTCTAATAATTAAGAACTAAGTTTGGCAGTCTATGACTTTAATAGTAAACCTGGCTAAATCAGAGGCGGCGTTGGGTATTTTTAACCCGTAACAGGTAGGCTACAATATTGTCGATAACACAAACATGACAGAGATGGATTTACAATAAAGCAATGTAGACTCTCCGAAAAGACCCGTTTTGGCGTTCTCAATATTTCGACTTTAATGAAGTCATCATTAGGAAATAATGACTGTACTGAATGATTCTACTGATGATGACTTAATTAAAGTCGAAATATTGAGAACGTCAAAATACGTCTTTTCGGAGTTTCTTTATTGCTTTATTATATTAAGATGTTCAGTGGATCAACTAGATGGATTTACAACTTCTGAGTATATTGATAAACGACGTTTCGGCCTAGATGCTAAGGCCGTTTCCAAGCAATGAATACAATATATACCCAGAAGTTGTAAAGCCATCTTTGTCATGTTTTTTGTCATGTACCCGGCTTCTAAATGCCACTTAAACAAAATATTGTCGATGTTTCTAACAAGGTCGTTGTCTCTGGTGAGTCTTAAAGTTGCATACGCACCCAAAATTAAGGTTTTACAACAAATTCTGATTGCCTTGATTTTAACCAACTTTGAAGTTTGTGTATAAACTAAAACAATTACTTTGAAATGAAAATTATTAAGTTGGTACAAGGCTAGTAAACGCCAGGAGAAACCATACCATAATTTAAATTCAGCATAAAGAGGGCCGGCCATTTTTCTTCATTTGCCACAAGTAAAACTTTTGATCTCGCCGGGCTCATGACCTTATATGGAATGAGTTAAGATTTTGAATAGCGGAAGGGGGCGGGGCTAATTAACGTCTGACTTGGAGTATAGCGTCGGTACATCTAAGGGTGGCTCAGTTATGACAGTTGATTGACACATCCACATAATAACATTCTGTCAGAAAATACAGTTTTTAGTTGTTTTTTTGTAAGTATAAAACTCTCATTCAACCTACAAATGTGATGGTGGAACATGTATTAAGCCTCTAACATGTATTGCTTTAGAAAAATATATGAGATTCGCGAATTTCAGAACTTTTGAGTGCATATACAACTAAGTAGATGCAGAGTTCTTTACATTTATTAGTCTACCATGTATCCACAACGACACAGAACAGTACTGAATAAATATGTGTAATTTCGATTTTTTTTTAAAACCTAATAAGCGATTTGCGATCCTGTTTTGTATTTTTAAATCTCTGAGACATTTTATAGATAAAAAGTGACCACTTACCGCATTGATAAAATTTACAATGAAACTTTAACTCAACAAGAGCAGCGCAGACATCCCTGAATAACTCGATTTTTGTTTATGATTCCCACGGAGAGGGGTTTTGTAACATGGAAAGTATTCATTTGATGGAAACTACACAAAGAATTGAAGGAAATTGTACAAATAGCATTGCAATTACACTAACTGCATTATATGTTTTGCGCATCGTTTTGTACGATATGCCGATTACACTGTTTTTTTTGGGGGGGTTTAGCATTGCATAGTAGCAGAGACTCCATTAGCTTGAGTTGCTTGACAGTTGTCATTTGAATGAGTTGAAGTAGGGCAATATCATGTAGCCTCAAGTGAATAATTTTGCCGCCCACATTGCAAATTTCTCGGCCGTTCACAATCGTATTTCAAGGATGATGGATAATGGCTGGCAGACTTCCTCATTCAACTGTACACAACACACATAATTATATTACTAGACTTTAAATTGGAGTGTTTGCTTGAAGACAAAATCTCTTTCAAATCACCATAATTTTTTGCATATTTGTAAAGGAAACTCATGTCCATTTTATGTCTTACTAAATTCGTTAGTGTCAAGTTTTTCACAAGTACTTGTTCTTTGTCTACTTACTTCTGTGATGAAATAAAACTAATGAGTTCATAAACCCTTTATTTCGTACCAATATCTAAATAGAATAGATTTGAGGAAAACATAAAAAAAACTGATTGAGTGACAATGGTTTGGATTTCTGGATTGATTGATTGATTCATTCATTCATTCCTTCATTCATTCCTTCATTCGTTCTTTCATTTATTGATTTAGTCCGCGTTTAACTTCGTATTCAATGATATTTCGTTTATATGTATTGCTTTGATGGTGTTTGACGTAAATCCACAGAAAAAACGTCGTAAATACCGACCCACAATCTCCGCAGCCACCGGAAGACGGACATTGAAGGAAGGATTAGTACAAGTCATTTTGTTATTTGTTTAATATCTGTTCTGCAGTACGTTGTATAATAGAGTCGTATGATGATCAATATCAGGCAACTGAGCCGGAATCAATTGTTAACACATAGTTGCTACGTACCCTACGATATCACTATATATCACGGGAAACATTGCATCTCTGTCAAGCGCTAAATTAACAGCTACTATCAGGTGCAAATATGACTCTCTGTTTGGGTGTTTTTGCGTTGGAAATAATGCAGGTGTCTTATTATACTAACAATTGGCTGGATACGATTACATTGTCTGACTAGCTTTTCTTACAAGCTGAGCTATACAAAGTCGTGTTCAATGAGGTATCAACTTGCATTGTAATTTACCTGGGAAACAAATCATAAAAGCGACATTTACAAGTTGCGACAATAAGCGTACACATTAATTTGTGGATTACTATTTCTGGTTTATAATTGGTGCAATGTGTCGACGTCTATTCTGGCATCGCAATAGGCGTAGGTAATGTTTTATGTCTGAAAATAGACACCATAGCTGTATCTTCTTATCCAGGCGATTTTACAATTTTAACATTTATTTCATTAACGTTTTGTTCTGCGTCTAAAATTGTTAACTCGAAATTGTTCATTAAATATCGATGAAGTAAAAAGTGTATTTTTACAATCATGTGTTATTATTCACCTTCACATCTACTAAAATGATCACTAAATATTATTCGTGTCTTTCTTGTATCCATGTTCGGTTTTATAAGTTGTTTTACATTTTCATTTTAAAATAACGCTTGTGATATATACTATATAGGGTTAATTGCTGCTCTTTTTTAGTTGAATATCTATGATATTTTATAAGTGTGTCTATCAAATGATCCTCGCCAATAAAAGTCCCAGGAACAAGTAATTTTTGCACAATTAGGATGATTACACTTAAACTAATGGCTTTTATACTTTATGTCATTATTTCAGTACTATTTGTTAAACCCTGTGTTTCCAAAGATTTTACTTCCAGGGCATGGATGCTCATGTGGTAGTGGAGAAATGAACGAGTAAACCAAGCTATTGGCCTCAGTATGGGATTGAGACTGGCACTAATTAATGCGCTCATTACAAAGTTCAAATAATGGTTCGTTGTGTGATTGAGGCTTGTTATATGATAATATTTAATATATTTAAGGTAACCTGTAATTAAGATACTAAAATCAACACAACAAACTAATTTATACGGTTCCTTCTTTACATTTCCATAATAGCTTAGAGAAAGCACATTTGATAAGCTCTTGAGTAGCCTTTTAATCGTGAGTAAATTCACTCAGTATAGAATTTCTCCTATACTCAAGTATCAGGTCAGGTCAGGTATTTAGAGTGTTGATGGTGCCTGCAAGACTCAAAACTGAGAATTATGCGCACCAAATCTTAACATTGAGCTGCCTTAAATAACATACAATGTTTTGGTGCGCATAATTCTCAGTTTTGAGTCTTGTAGTATCTAACTGAACGAATTATTAAATATGTCTCTGTACCCCAAAAACCAGCATAGTTTAACAATCATTAAACGTATAACATAAATTGGCCATTGGCTTATAGTTCATAAGGATAAAATCCATCATCCGGTTTACTGATAATTAGAACAAAGTTGACAACGAATTACGATCAACCATATTTAGGTTTAGCACGGCTGACAGGTAAGCAACTGATATTGAAAGCAGGGTAAAGTTTAAAATACGACAGCTTGATAACCGTTTTCAATGTATATTCTTCCAAAAGATTGAAATATTTTGAAGATGTCACAAAATAAAGCTGCGTGCTGATTTTGATTGCAAAATCAGGCAGACTTCATGGGTACCAGGCGATCATCTGAAATGCATGATTTTGGAGAGGCGAGTAATATACCATGCGTGAAGCCAAATAACTACTTCACGCCACAGGTGTTTATCCTGTTTTCTGGAGACATCCCCAAATGACAATCCTCAAGCCATTTCCCGATCAATTGCAAGTCTTTAAACTGCAGGAAACATTTTAGCAAATGAAATTTTTAAAAACAAAATGCTCGACGGAATCTTTTTATTTTTCACGGGACTTTCATTCATTTTGCTTGCAACTAATAGAAATATTTTAAGATTCGCCTCAAATCATTCATTCTCACGAAATTTTAAGTAGGCCCCAAGGCCTCATTATTTCTTAAAATCAGAATTTATTGTCCTTGATACAGAAGTTTTGCTGAACAATCGTCGAATAAAATAGTAATCTGTTACTTCGAGAAGAACAAGTTATAACGATTGAGCCTTGTGTAGTAGTAACATTAGTTCAGCATTAAAGGACAAGATAAGCCACTTTCGATCAGGTTTCAATATTTACCAAGCGTTATTTTAAGATGTATGTCCGTATATTATTGGTTCCTATGGGTTGTCACTATTAAAGGGCTAATGACTCCCCCGTGCACCAACAAGACAGTAGGCTTTGCTAGCGATATTTACGGTTTCGCAACGCCCTGAAGTTAAGTATATACATGTACATATATATCAGAAATAAAAATTCGCTAGTTCTACCATGAGCCTCTGTAGCTCAGTCGGTAGGGCGTTGGCCCTGCTAGCCAGAGACCCGATTTCGAATCCCGGTGGAGGCACGCAAAATTTTCTTTCTCTACATTTATACAAAAACACATATATCAGAAACAAATCACTGAAGTAAACTGTTATGTATGTGGAGATAATAATTTGTGACATAAGAGTTTCAAAACAGTTAATTGTTAGCATTAAAAATGCTTTTTCGTGTCGGCTCCCATTGACTATAGTGTTAAAGTCTCTGAGTTTCTGAACCTCTGACGTCACTGTTGATATTCAACATAGCTCATTTTTCCGTTCTGCTGACATATGGACGAATAAAATACGTGCATATATCTTTAAATCCACAAGTGTAATATTTTTTTAATTAAACGGAGAAAAGGTGAAATATGGGTCTGAATTTTAATCGCCGGTCTGGTCCTTCAACAATGCTGCAAAGTTACTTTACTGGGAGACACAATAATATTGTTTAAATGACGCTGTTTCTGGAAGGACATGCAGGGATGAACCTTGAGAAATCCTGTAAGGTTATACATTACTCTCGCATACCCACGGTAGACAGAATTATCTGTCATTTATGAGAATTCAAGTTCTCAAGCCATTTTCTAAATAGTCCTTCCGCGGTTCTATTTTAAACATTGGATACACGAGACAGAGTGCCGATATTTTATTATATAAAGAAGATAGTAACAAATATCTGTAATATCATGAAATCTCACGAGATTTTAGAAACACCAGTGTAACAGACAGGCTGAAGTGTTTCCTATATTATATTATTGTCTTCTTAGGATAAAAAGATATTCTATTAATTAAAACGTGTTGGCATTTAGTTGATGGAGGTGTTCTTTTACAGAAAAAGCAATACAACCATAGAGACGGTAGTGTGATGCTCTGTTTAAAAAATATTACTCCGATGCAGCAAGAATGTATCTAAACAATATACCTCTCTTTTCCATAACTGTGACTTTCACTGAGTATAGTTTCGGCCAAAAATCGACTGAAACGAATTAAACCGGGTTTTCTAAATTTGTATGGCCCAAAGTATAAGTTTTCAGAAAATATCAACCTCGGTAATGTAAAAAACCGGGTTTAATTCGTTTCAGTCGATTGTTGGTCGAAACTCTGCGGTATAGTACCTTTAAACCATCTTCAGTATTTGGGTTTATTAATCCATCTCCAATACAGTGAAGTGATAATATGTCTCTCTCTATACTGAAGATGGTTCAATACACCCGAAATCTATAGAATCTAAGGCATGTCTTTTGATCGTTCTTCGGAATTGTGACTTTGGTCTTCTGTGCCTTCAATATGGTGAAGTAGAAATGAACAATATAGGGTTAGTTAGCTTTACAGTGAACCTTGTAGATGGCATAGTCTGTTTAAATACATTCTTGACTAATGATCTCTGGATGGCAACAAACTGTAACCGGTCTCTTCCACCCGTGTGTTCTAACCTGATAAACCCTGATGGATTATCTCGGGACCCTTAGAGGCTCAGAGTCTATTTCAAGTCACGATATTTAACACTAGTCGCCAAAGAGTTGAATTGCTGTTTAAAGAGATTGCCATGGAATAACTTATCTCAAATTGCCTTAACAGACATTTGAATATACCACCAGATGGTTGAGATAGAGTTACATGTGCTGATTTTCAAACGGACACACCAGCTCCATTTCTGTATGGGAAAATATTAGTTTAGCAATATGGTAGGTTTAGCTCATCTAAAAGAACTTAACTCAGGTAAACCTTAATCATAGACGACGTTCCGCGAGATAAATAACTCAAAGTGTAAAACAAACACCGCAGACAGCATAGTTACCAATACATCTTCGCTATGACCTTCCGATTGATTGATTGATTGAACATTATTTAACGGCCTGATTCGGGTATTTTTCTTAAATGACGGCAGCGTACTACAGCAGTCTGCAGTAATACCAACACAGACCAAACCATGTAAAGGCACTTCAAACGTTAGCTCCGTTGGAAGAGTAAGTTGCCTTTTGTGCCAAATATGACAGCATTCTCTCAATAGTCAGAGGGTGAACATCCAATTGAAACCTAGACGAGGAGAGTGATTCGGAAATGTAAGAATTCTGTTAAAGAAAAAGAAAATAGAATTAGATACCGATTAGCTTGGTATAACTGTTGGCTCGGGGACCAGGTGTGAGTTCATGTTAAACACATTCACATCAAGTTTAGGTGTGGGAAAAAAAGACAGAATTTACTTTTTTTGCACAATCTTTGTAAAATTTTGCGCGACATTTGACATTTAGTGAAACACCCCTTAAAATTAAAGTTATAATTCCTAGTAAGTACAATTTGACTAAGCCTTTCTACCAAATACAACATAACCCCACCAATGTTTTGACTTCCATCGATTGTCATAAAAAGTGTCTAACATCACTACCCTGTGTTTGATGATGGTCTTAGGGAGACTCAAAACACCATCTGATTGTCTTGTTTAAACGGCATCTTGAAGCTGGGTACATTACAAAAACATGACGACTGAGATGGATTTTTAACTTCTGGATATATTGGTAAGCGACGTTTCGATCTAGATACT
>JAVFBZ010020786.1:0-11537 GCA_032466195.1 Katharina tunicata | reverse complement strand
CCCAGGGTAAACTGGCACTGACTGAGATTTTGCGTACAATGTGGCATCTAGGGGATATGCCAATAGATATATTTTTTTAAATATTTGACACAAAAATCCTCCCAGTATTAACATATGGGTCTGAGATATGGGGTTTGCAACCATTTGATGAGATCAAACGTATACAAAACTTAGCTTGCAAGAAGTGGTTAAGAACTGGTGTAAGCACTCCAAATGTAATGGCTGTAGGTGAATGTGGTCGAAAGTCAATATTTTGTTCCACAACGATTAAAGCTATAAAGTACTGGCTTAAATGAATGGCTATGACAGAAGATCGTTATCCACACAAAGCATATAAAATGTTGCTAAATATGGATAGAAAGGAAAACATTCGTGGGTAACTAATGTCTGTGTACTATTAAATAAACTAGGTTTTGGTTATGCCTGGTTTCACTAGGAGGTGGGCAACCATAATTTATTTATGTCACTTTTACAACAACGCCTTCTTGATGTCTGCAAACAAAATTGGCAAGACATAGTTAGTAACAGCTCAAGATATGAGTTTTATAAATATTATAAAACTTGTATGGGCTGTGAACCGTAAATACAAAATTTAATACCAATAAAATACAGAATCGATTTGTCTAAGCTTCGCATCGGTACGGCCGGTCTTATGGTTGACACTGGAAGATTTATGGGTGTCCCTACTCAACAACGATATTGCAAGTTATGCTCCAAACATGCGATTGAGACACAATATCATTTCGTTCTAATATGCCCATGTTATGAGGATATTAGGATGAGTCTCATTCCGAACAGGTTTTTACAAAACAGATCACTTTTTCGGTTTTATTTACTGATGTCTTCCAGAAAGCCCATCACAATATTTAATTTAACAAAACTCTGCAGTTTGGCACTTTTTCTGAGAGAACATAAATTAGGTTTGATGTAATTGTTCTGTTAATTGCTTTTTATTGTAAATTATAATATACTAATGTCCTAATGTACGTATGCTATATGTTCTCTATTAATCAGCATGTATCCGGGTCAATGGCCTCTCATACTGTTCAGAAATAAACGATATATAAGGGCTGTATGAAATCCTCATTCTGACAATAAGGGCTGTATGGCATCCTCATTCTGACAATAAGGGCTGTATGACATCCTCATTCTGACAATAAGGGCTGTATGGCATCCTCATTCTGACAATAAGGGCTGTATTTAATCCTCATTCTGACAATAAGGGCTGTATGACATCCTCATTCTCGCATTCCATGTTTAAGTTACTGGTAATAGATCCATGAAAGTACTGACGTTATCCCTACCTTTTGTATAATAAGGAACCAAAGTGTTGAAATTATAAGTCAAATTAAATTGGGATTTATGTGAAAGTGCATCGATCTGTCACTGTACAAAATTACTTAATTTACATTTATAAGGTTACTTATTTAAAGACACAAACTCCGATGATGGAGGAGTCCAATACTGCGTTCCAAACCACTCTGTGTTTGTGATCCTTATTCACAAAACATCACCATTAACCAAGCGTTCGATATACAGTAAACCGTCATACTGGTTAGTTATCGAGAAAAACAGAATAAAAAAGATAAGGCATTACTTTTTGTTCTTTCTTTTCCACGCATAACAATAACTGTTAACAGTTTCAAAGAACATTTTACGTTATGGTTGAATTAATCAATAAATTTGTGGATCCAATTAAAAAATCTGCCTACGTGGGTGTAAAATCCGTACTGACCCTCCGCATCACACCCTATTCCCCAGGAAACAATACCGACAAGAACGAAACGTTCGCCTGACTGAACGACAAAACCGCCGCCACTATCTCCTCGGCAGGCGTCTCCTCGACTTGCCCTGGAGAAACCGGCACAGAACATGCTCTCTGTCATCACTGAGTCATGGCGGAGAGATTTCTGGCATACCGATCTGGACTGGATTGGTAGCTTAACTTCCCGTAGTTCTCGGGCAGGTGACACCTTTGGCTTCAGTAGTCCACAACCAGCTACGTATCCTGCTGCGTGTTTCCTGAAAAATTCATCCTCATTGAATGATTTAGACTCCAAACAAATGGGCTGAACTGTTGGAGTAAATTCTATCACTTCTTTAAGACGGATTAAGGCAATGTCATTATCCAGTATTATCAGCTCATATGCTTCGTGGATGACCGCTCTATCGATGGAGAAAGCAACCCCACCGTCTCCTCGGCAGTTAGTAGTTCCGACAAATATCTTTGTTGTGTGTGAGGAGTATATTGGTGTATCCGTGTCGTGGCGATGAGATCCTAGACAATGAGCTGCTGTCACAATCCACCTGCTATCTATTATTGTAGCTCCACAAAACGATCGGCCCTGAAACAGTATACGATAAGTAGCCTAACATGAGATCACAATCCAAAATTACACAACTACAGAAACTCCACAATCGAACTGTGTTAACTAAGCGACTCTCATTCCTAATTTAACGGAACAAAGTCATAAACAACGATCAAAATAACGATTTAATTCTAGGGTTCTGTCAAAATTTCTCTGGTTCCGGAAAACTTCTCTTAAATGGCAAATTCTGACCAAGTGATCCAATCAGAGTATATAATACATACTCTATGAAAATCTCGTCAAATCTTCGCGAACTTCAAAGTTTGTGAGTTGAGTGACTTATGACAAGGCTAAGATAGTTTACCAATACAACTGTCATGTTGATTCGTGTCTCGAACTTTGACAAACTGACAATCATTCCCACTTACTGTTATCGATCTACTACTTATCACTCTGAATCAGTAATCACTCTGAATCAGTAATAAATCTGTCTCAGTAATCACAGTGAGCCAGTAATCAACCTGTATCGACAATCACCCTGTATCATTTATCACTCTGTATTACTAATGACTGTAATCACTATGTCTCAGTAATCACTGTGAACCAGTAATCAGCATGTATCGACAATCACCCTGCATCATTTATCACTGTAATCACTCTGTATTACTAATGACTGTTATCATTCTGTATCAGTAATCACTTTGTATTAGTAATCGCAATGTACCACAAATCACTCTGTAATCACTGCATTAGTAATCACTCTGTGTCAGAAATCACTGTATCAGCAATCACTCTTTTTCAGTAATTCCATTAATTAAATGCATCATTAATGACTGTAAAAATGATCAATCTGTATCAGTAATATTTCTAAATACGTAATCACTGTGTATCACAAATAACTTTGTACCAACAATCACTCTCTATCAGTAATGACTATATAAGTATAAGTATGTACTTACCTCCACGGTGTCAAACAAAAGAGCAAACCATGGATAGGAACCATCTAATGCAGGCAGTCCACCTACTATTCGAGCTGTCCTCTGGATTCTACCCGGGGAGCTCATTGTAGGTCGTCCACATACTAAACAAAAAGTTAAATAATTAAGAAAGCCGAATAAAACCATGCAGGACAGAAATAGGGGACTTCATTGTTTCGCTCAAATGATTTCATGAGATTATAGGCCAAGTATTATGGAACACAAAACTATTTGACAGATTTTGGACTGAACTGCAGGGAAGTGTGTACCGAGCTTTGCAATGCTTTCTTCGCTCAGCACTGGGGGGAAATAATTTTCCAGCATCCCAAACTACATCTCATTTTATTTATTGCGTTAGTGTTGCTATTTACTGTTGGAAAACACCGCTGTCATATGTGAAATACCATTGAACACGGCGTTAAACACCAATCAACAAATGGGCTGTAGTGTTTGGGAAACATTCATTAATACCTACTATTATTGAGATTTACTTTTCCGACCACTGTAAGGAAGGCTGTATAACGTTTCGCACATTTATTGTCTTTTATTTCACAAGTGTACTTTGCGGCATCAGCGAAATCCAAATCACTAATTTGAAGAAAGTGATTTGATAAAACCTGAAAATATTAACGAGAAAGATCCTTATAAATTTTTGATACCACTTAATGGTTATGTCAAAAAAGTTAAAACAAGGACAAAATCATCGTTTTGCAACTGTAACAATTATGATGTTTCTTATTTAATATGGTTTATTTTTTACGTTTTCTTTTTTTCCGTTGAGAGGTTGAGTTTACTATAGACCAGACGGTTCTTAATGCATCAAACTAGCTCACATATTATTTATTTATGCATTGATTCATGACTTTGGTGTTTAACATCACAAGAAAAGGGTAATCCGGACTTTTCCTTATTAAAACACTCTAGCTCTGGGGAAACCATCTCGTAAGGTAATACAATAGACCAATTGAGGACAGCAGCTGATTGGACACTGTGTACCACATGCTCGATTCCTATTTATTACTGCGTCTTTGTGACTCTGGAGTGATCAGAAAAGGAACTACTGCGCCTTGACATTTCAAACTTATAATACAGGGTCAAATTAAATTCAAATTTTAGAAATACATGTCATGTATAGTACTAGATTCCGCATTACATCTGACAGTGCTACCAGGTATCCAATGGAAATTTTTGTGTTGCACATTGCAGAAGTAATTTAATTATTTGTATCAATACTGTTATAATTACCCTGTAACTGTCCGTTTTAGGTAGTTGGCGATTGTCTTTGAGCCACGTGTAAGTAAGACGTCCGCTTGAGGATGTGCCCTCTTTTGCTAGACATTTTAGGAGATGAGTCCGTTTACCAATTGTTTCTGTGGCGTTTGCGGGCTTGTAAGTAACTTCTGAGAAAGTAAATATAAAACATCGCCAATTAGCCTACATCCCCCGATCACAATATGAAGTCATGAAATGTTTTTTGTTCTTTTTGACTGTCAGTATTTATTACCAGGACAAGAAATGACTGGTATGAATATCCTGATGGGCAGCTTAGCTGGGGGTGTTTGCATATCCTCATGATACTTAGACCTCATATGATTAGAAAGCTTTACTCTGGTGACCCTGATGAGGTGACCCTGATGAGGTGACCCTGGCTCGTGCAATAGATTGAGACACTGGATTCTCCATACCTGCCTACCCGGAAATAACATTAAACTATGCCTTATAAATAGTATTACAACTTACCTTCATTAAATCGCTTTTAATTGCAGTCAGGTCTTCGACTATTTTCAATGTTTTCATGATATCTTACCTCTAACTCCAGTCATTTGTTGTGGTGCGTCATTTCCAGGTAGGCAGGTATGGAGAATCCAGTGTCTTAATATATACAATCAGCCTGGACGAATGGAATTTATCCAAGGAAACAAGCCGATAGTCAAATGGCATGCACGAGTTAGTCAAAATACGCAGTAAGACTGTCTTCAAGCGACATAGCATAAGGCATTTACACACATAGATTTTTGGCGGCGATCCCCTTCCATACACAACTAAATTATAATGCTAGTAGCGATTTAGAAAACAAAAATGCAATGTATGAAGAAAACCAACCAAATTCACATGGCTCATCGACTGTCACGTAAGCCACCTGTTCGATACGTTCAGCACCGTCTATAGCCACACATGTGTATTTTCCTGTGTTCAGGGGGCCAACTCCTAAAATATGAAGCACACCACCCTCGAAAACACGTATTGACCGACGCGTGTTTTCCAGGCTATCCTTTCGTAAGTATATGTCGTCATCAAATATCCTGGAAATAAAAAAACAAATAAATAAACCAAATTGCTCAATATAATCGACGACAAGCAATCTAAAACTTTCAATCTCGGCTAAGAACAAATTTATAGCGTACACCATGCAAATGAAAGCTGAAGCTATTTGGCATATAGGATTCATACCGAATGAGGCACTTTTAAAACGAATAGTTTTTTTTTTCTATGTAAAAGGCGTTAAACGGGATATTGTCACCAGTGTAAGTTTTCGTCGAATTTATGAAAGGCCTTTACCTTATTTATACAAATTTCAACTTTATTGGTTTCACAAAGGTCCTGCTATGTGTTTAAATATAATTTCCAACAATGGAAGAAGTACGCTTCAGTGTACAGAAGAAAAAATACTGATAACAAGGTATTAAAGAAACCAGGGATATGTTAACACAGTAATAATACACTTTGCTTCTCTGACCAAATGGCAAAGTTAACATACGGCTAACCCTGGGAAAACTGACAGTGTGGTGAACTCGGCGCCGGGAAGCCTTGGTCCTTAGACATTTGAAGTGAGAAAAATGTGTCCGTCATTTTGCAAAGATACACAAAACTGTAATAGGGCTGGGGACTATTCCAGTTCTGATAACCCTTCAGCTGAAGCTCACCATTCTATGTGAGCATATCCTCTGTTGACACTGCATTCCAAGATCGAATCGTCACGAAGAGAAACAGTTCTATCTCCGATGAGACCAACAAATTCCAACGGTTCAGTGTCATCCTACAAAATATTAATAAAATCAATAACAATTGATTACGATAGTATTTCTTTCCCCATAAGTTATACAAACAACAAACCATTTAGGTTTGTTCAAATCAATAACAACTTTTGATTCTTTATGTGAACATTTTTAATAAATATTTAGTTATATATGACTATAATTATCACGCAACAATCACAATCGGATTCCATACCAACATTCAAAACAAAATTTCAATTTGATATCAATGAAATATTTAATTTCAGGTTAATGAAATGTCGTAGTTTCATTTATTTCAGGTCAATTGTAAAGCATCTTACACATCTGTACGCGACCTATACCGACCGCAAAGATTCCGATATCCAAAAGTGGGTTTCAACAACACAAGGACATCGAGAAATGAAATGATTACATTGTTCAGTCCACAATTGTATTAATAATAATAATACAACAGATTTTATATTTGACAAGTTATTCACCACATGCAGCTAGCTGTATAGGGCTACGTTTGACATTGTGCATATTCACTGACTTTATACATTAGACTTTAGATGGCGTAGAGTGTGTGCGATTTGAAACATAGCCTAGTACAGCAATTTCCAATGTTATTTAGAATTCGTTTGATGTGGTCGGATGTTAATGTACACAATAGCTGATCCCTAGTGACCTTCGCGTGCCTTTTTCAATGTCTGGTGGCTGCTTTAGAATTAACAATTTGGGAAGCAGGCTGTTAGAACTAACCTCTGTAAAACTATAGTAAATCCAGATAATCGACTAAATTTACTTACGAATTGGCAGTTGTCTCCCTTGAGTCCATCTGGGCAAAAGCAGATGTATGAATCGCCGTGGCTCTGGCAGGTGCCGCCGTTTAAACAGGGGTCTGAGCCACAGTCAGACGGGGCGATTTGACATCGATCGCCGATATGAGGAGGCACGCAGTCACACCTGGAACAAGTCCACCATGTTAAAACGACAAGTCATATTAAAACAAGTCAGCAGTATTATTGAGTATACTCATCAATGTAATCAACTTTAAAGATCCGATTATTGCCAAGACAATTAAATTAGATTTATAATGTAAATTTAAAATCTGTTATAGAATCTTATCAGTATCACATAGAGTTATCCCAAAATATCATGAGTAGGCCGATTAAAATTAGTGTTTATATGGACTATTTTAAAAACTTTACAGTACAGGTATATATGGAACGTCATCCTTTGAAAAAAGAACATAGAACATAAAGACTTGTATCGATGTCAGCTTCTATTTATTTCTCTGGCGACGTTTCGATGTATGTTCTAACACCGTTTTCAAGCATAGCTTGATTAACAAATTATTTAAAAATGTATCAGTCATGATCAAAATGATACATCTGCTATACAGTGATAGACTTACATTGGACCAAGCTGTTGCTGGACACAAACTCCTTCATTCTCACACTGTAGATTACAGGCTGGAAGGAAGGTTATTTTAATTTAAATTAAACACACGGCTTGAGATGACATAGACTCCTTCATGACTGGATTGTAACAATTGGTGAAAGATGAAGATTGTTTGTTTTTGAATATAGATTCTCTAAATAGATCTCTAACTGTAGGCATGATTTCATTTATTTCTTATAATTAAAGCTTTGTTACATGGAGAAGCCAAAGGAAACAAACGAAGGAGTCGTTTCATTTTTAACTTTAATACCAAATCAAATGTGTAAGCACTCAAAACGATATTTATAGTCTTCTTCCTCCAAATACAGAAACAAGATTTTGTAACTCACAGGAGTTGGTGCTTTGTTTGGATTGCTTATGATGTATTTCTCGATGCCATACAAACACGTAGTTTAGAATTTTTATGTGAGATAAACTGGAGAGAACACAGGAAACCCTAGTGCCAGAAGTAACTCTCCTATGATATTTAATAATTTTTGACATTTTATAGGACGGAGAGTGACAGTGAAACACTCTTAGGTAAATGTCGTCCCTACGAACGGGATACCGTGTGTAGCATTTTTAGAAAAAAAAGATGGCCTTTGCAAGTGAATAAACACCTACTGTCTGTCGAGATTTATGTCCGCTTTCATTTGAGCCCAAAATCGGTAGTCATCTCGTGCAATAAGATATTAAATTCCAACAAAATTCGTCCAAAACCGAAGGAAATTGGGAGTTGTTGTGTTGTAATTCTCGTCAAATCCTGTTAGTCCCGCGATTCGAAATAAAATTGGGCAGATCTTGCCAAATCAAACGGTCGTTTCTTCAATCACGTGACTATAAATGGTCATGTGACCTATTCGTTGTCAACATGCGTTAAATGGCGTCTTTTGAAAGCTATTTCCATCGGTTTTGGACGAATTTTGTTGGAATTTAATATCTTATTAAATATCATAGGAGAGTTACTTCTGGCACTAAGAAAACCCAGGACTTTCCCCTGGAAGCTGTAAAGTGACCGATTGTTCTTTTGGATCACTATGCTATAAACAATACATAGCCTTTGTTCTGATTGATATCTGGACACTAATCAACATGTCTGTTTGTCTTACCTGCTTTAGCAGTGTGAGAGACAAAGGTGATATTAAGCAGGAACCCAAAGTCTGATACAGAGTGATCGGACCTGAATTTGAGCGTGTATTCTCTCCCTTTGGAAGTGAAGGATGTACCGGGAATCACCTGTTCTCCACAAAACTCATAAGAGGCTAGAGTTTCTGTTCAAATGAAACAGTAAGAGAGTGGATCAAAACTCCTGATTAAAACAAAGCACAAACCACGATTATTGCTGGCAACAGATTTCTAATGACAAATGTTCCTGGTGGGAAGGCATATCGTACTTTTATTGACTATACAAATTTACCCAACACAATTACAATCAATCTATTTATTCTTTAACTACATACGTGTTTAACGTTGTACTTAACGTTATTTCAATTTTATAAGGACTTAAGGTTGCCGTTGTATTGTGGACAAAAACTAGTAAAACCGTATAATCTGTACAGATAAAGTTTGCTCGACGACATTTGTTTAGCAACTACAAAGAAGTCAAATTGTTCTTTAAATAACTGAAAATAAACCATTTTGGAATTTATATGAGTATAGTGATATAGTTATACGATATAGAATTGAGGAATCAGAAATAGTGTAATTGTATTTATAGGATAAACTAGGCAAGAACCTCAATAGTATTTTGCGACGAGGACCTCAGGCTTTGCGTCCTGTAAAAAAAGAGCTCAGCGTAACAGATAAGGAACATCATTCGTATATAAGTGTCAGGAATTCATACAAATATAATGAAATACTTAAAGAACACTATGTCTTTTGCGGTTTATTTTATTGGTATCACGTTCGTTCAGAGGGCATCGTCTTCATACATTGATTACATCGTGTCAATCTGATTCTAAAGTTCTAAATAGTCCTCCCTTATATAAAACTGTTAATATATTTATTTGGCCACTATTACACCATTACTTGATAACGAGATTGAAACGAGGTTTTAATAAATAATATAAATCATGTTTTTAATAAATCATCCACACTATGGATATCTACTATTGTCAATACCTTTCTTGATACCATTGCTTAATGACAATCTCTGGGACGACACTGAAACATGACACATTTCAACAAATCATCCATATGGGAGTGAACAATACATCTACTGTTGAAAATATCGTGTGGTTGCATGATGGTACGTTTTATCTTTACGACATGAGGCATCTATACTTTGCTAATTTCTTATGGATCACATAGTGTTCAGATATTGGCGACAGCTTTTAATATTTTCACAACTTGAGAATCAAAATTCACCACAAGAGTTTGCCCCCTTTATCGACTTTAAAAGTCAAGACACGATAAAGTCAGGACACGATAAAGTCGATAAAGGGGGCAAACTCTTGTGGTGAATTTTGATTATCAAGTTGTGAAAATATTAAAAGCTGTCGCCAATATCTGAACACTATGTGATCCATAAGAAATTAGCAAATTATAGATGCCTCATGTCGTAAAGATAAAACGTCAAGACACGATAAAGTCAGGACACGATAAATAAGCCTACGCCCGCTGTAACAATGTAATGGTAATAATGACCACTTATTCCCTCACTTACCGCGTGAAGAGCCATCGTAGGTAGCTAGGTAATCAAACGCACAACGGTCGCTCATCTCCATTTTGAAATCATCAAATGTGATTTGAACGAACTGATTCTGAGGGGCTCTCAAGACGTATATACAAATTTTGTTATTCGGGTAGAAACCGGGATACCCCGGACTGCTTAGGGACCCTTCATTCTCTATCAATTTACTGCAATCTGTAACGCCAAGAAATATCAGGTAAATATTTATATGTGCCATTGACAAAAAGAATATTTTAAATTTCTCGTGTCATAAAAAAAACTCTACACTTTGGCTAATACTTATACAGAAAAAAAATCAACGACAACCGCAACATCCGCTAATCTAGGAATAACTAAATCAATCCATTCAGGTATCTCAGACATTTATGCACAGTTACTATTCTTAAATATTACAATTACGATATTCTCGACATTAAATATATTTACGTTGACATGATGTAATGCGGTTAACCTAACGACTTACCATCACTTCCCTCTGTCAGCCTCAACGGATCTTGCTCGGCGCTAACAAACTGGTAAGACACGTTAAATCCCCCTCCACTGTACAAACTGTCAGTAGTGTATGTAAGAAACAAGTCCCTCTCCGAGGAACGTATTAATGGGGGTTGATGATGCCCACAGTAACTATTTATGAGGAAACTCTCTGGAAAATTAATTATATTACTGGATCAGGCTGCAGTTTACGCAATAAGTATGTACTTTAAGTCCTAAATTGGTCCTGTTTATTCATGGTGGATCAACTTAACCATAGATGGTAAAAAAGGCAAAGAGCATGAACTGAATCTTGGATGGGAACACCTTCCATATTGTCAACCAGGCTACCATTGTGACATTTTTCTTTATGTGTTATAAACCCAATTTGATATGTGACACTTAACATAACTTACTGTTCTGTTAAGTCAATTGTTGTTCTCATATTAGTCAATAGGTTTAGAAAGGGATTTCATAAGGGCATTCTGCAATAATAAAGTTTAATAGATAAATATAAATACACTCTTCAAAAAAAGAAACGCAAAATGAAATTCAAAAATGATACTTACAACTTTGTACACATATGTTAACTCAAACAGTTTTGTAGGGTTGCACATTGTTACTGGAATGTTTCAGAAGATCATCCTTG
>JAVFBZ010020764.1:0-11539 GCA_032466195.1 Katharina tunicata | reverse complement strand
ATTTTTGATCCTCTAAAGACAGGATTATTTCGTTGAAATTCATCCTGTTTTCCGGCCAAATAGGATTATCAAGTGTTTTGTAATGGTCATAGTATAATATGTGTGCAATGTGAGTTGATCAACAGTTTACATACTGGAGATAGGTTAAAACAGAACAACGTTATACACACACAAAAAGATCGAATAAAATAAAGTGATAATATATGTGAAAATCACTAAACTGTAACAAAAGTAAGAGTCTGACGTTTTTGGAAACCTACATAAACACATTTGATTGTTTTACATAAAACACCTCATGATTTACATGTTAATATTTCGGTCATCTTAAAGGTGCTCGGCTTATATTGGCCACATATTTCGTGCAATACGAGCAATACATCTGAAGACTAAAATTATTTACTTTTTCATTATCTAATTCATATAAAGAATTATCTTCAAACGGAAGAAATATCATTTTAGATTAAATCAGCAGATCCACTGGTCCTAGAGTTATTATCGCCGGCCACGATAACAACACCTTGATCTTTATAATCGTATATTTCGTTTTGTAAAGAAGAGAACACATCAAACTTATAAATATTATACAATGGTAATTCTCTCAATGAAAATAACAAGAGCATTAGTACACGTCAGAATTTGTTTTAAAACATTTTTGCTCAGTTTGGTTCAATTTTAATCGAAATGGCGAACTCATTCTTGCTACAGAAACAGTGACAAATACTGTAGCGTTTGTATCCATTAATGGATGTTTTATAACGCGCACACGGATTGTTTTTGCTAGAGATCTTACCAACATGTGAATTGATATTGATTCCAAAAATACAGAGATCTAAATGTTTCTTGTCGCGTCCAGTTGATTCGAATTATTTAAACGTGCCAACAGCGTAAATATCTAGCATATCTCATCCTGTGTTATTTTATGATAATTCAAGGTTTCACGATGAGACCAACGGCATTGGCGTCATCAATGGTAAATGATTTGTCGTACATTTTATCTTGTGATCTAAAATACGCGGATTCATTATCTATTATAAACTATAGAACTTGTACTGATGTTATTAAAACCACCCTGTTCCAGTCTATGGTATTGGGCGTTTTAACCTTCTCCCGAATTGAGTAATTATCTTTGAACTACCCAATGACGTTGATTTGGTTTGAAAACACATTGTTCTAACCCTGTTGGATCAGCAGTGTCGCGAAGCAAAATCCCATGACATGAGTAAAATCATAAAGTTCATAACGCTGGTCCGATACGAAAGTGTGGTGGAAGCTTATGGAAATGAGTGCTCTTTTAATTTTCAGGAAATGTTGCAACACGAAAACAACTAACAAGGCTGATTCGATCTAAAGAGAAAAATAAAAGTGTGTGCAATGATTATGTCCATAATGTTCGTTCAGTAGTTTCGTCAGAACATCGTCAGCACTCGTTAGTATACTATAAGTATACTGTAAGTATTGTAAAATAAAGTATACCTGTCGTCTATTAGTATTGTTAAAAGTATGTTGTCTGTCTTCAAACAAGAGGTAAGTGCAACACTTCAGTGAGTCCAGATGTTTGTTTGGGGTTATTAATAAAACATACTGTATTTATGGTCCAGACAAATGCCGTTTATTCCAGTCACTGGACAATTTATCTTACGTGTTACTACGCCTAACGTGCACAGTCGGTCTACAATCCGTGCATTGGACAGAGTCCATCTGGCTAAGGAGCCTTTATGGAGCCGTTCTACAGTATCTATGTATACACAATTATATGCTAATAAAGTGATGCAGTACGAATGTATAAAGTTTTATCGAGAGTATGTGTAAATCGAAAGAAGATAGTCCTCAAAATAACATAAAATAAAAGTCAATATTTAGTATCGGACTTAAAAACAAAACTTGAGAACTGGAGGACTGAAAATACGCAATGGGGAATATCGACACTATGAAGTGTTACCGGTATAAGTGCATAGTATTTATTGATCATTGTGTGCAAATATTTACACAGTTTATCAATAAATCTCTTTCAAAAATATCAATATGTCCAACAACTTTATAATGATAACACACAATGCAAGCTTAATAAAACATTACAGATTATGGCTTGATAACACGTTACACTCAATGGCTTGAGAACACTTTACCGGTTATGGCTTGAGAGCACTTTACAGATTACGGCCTGAGAACACTGTACATATTATGGCTTGATAACACGTTACAGACTATTGTTTGAGAACACTTTACAGAATATGGCTTGATTACACGTTACAGACTATGGTTTGATAACTCTTTACAGACTGCGGCTTGAGAACACGTTACAGAATATGGCTTGAGAACACTTTACAGAATATGGCTTGATAACATGTTACAGACTATTGTTTGAGAACATTTTACAGAATATGACTTGATAACACGTTACTGACTATGGTTTGAGAACACTTTACAGAATAAGGCACGTTACAGAATATGGCTTGATAACATGTTTCAGATTATGGTTTGAGAACATTTTACAGAATATGGCTTAAGAGCACGTTACGGACTATGGCTTGAGAGCACTACCAATGAAGGAATAGTGTTTAAATTGGCGGTTTAAGCCACGCACAGTACGCAGCATGTTAGCGTGGGCTTTACTGTAAGAATTATTGACCGTATTAAATTGAGAGTCCAGTACAAAATTATGTAGCTACTGTTAGTTTTTAAGTCTTTCAGAGTTTGTATAGCACTACGGTTTTGGTGAATTTGCCTAGGCTGTCTGTGAATTTAATCCTAATAGTATTATTCGCACCCATAACTTAACATGGAGCTGATATAAAGAGAAAAGGGAAAAGCTTTTAAAATATTATTACTGGCTAATGACGAGCAGACAAGTTCATATAGATACTACTATGTCTTGACAAATGTCAACAATATTGTACATCAACTATGGAGATATAACATAAAATTCAGGCCAGGGTCTCCAAGATAAAATCAATGTAGATAACAAAAATATGAATATAAATCTACATACCAAGCTGTGAGTGCGGCATGACATCAGCAATGGCTCTACAAAGTTTGGATAGGACTCTCCAACGTTGGTTTAAAATAGGTTCATTCACCAGGGAAATTACATTATACTTAACAGTCAGTCATAATATCAAATAAATTCGACCATGGTTCACTTGACACGTGCAAGTGTAGAAGCAAAATGTGCAAGTAATGGATTATTTTACGAACTTTTGACCAAAGTAGCACGCAATTGCAATCAGAACAACATAACCTAAATCAAATCATGGGATTGAAGACGCAAACGAATTATTTGTCTTAAAACGAATAGTGGTATAGTTGTATTTGTTATCTCGATCATGCCTAACCAATCGTTGTCATTAATGCCTTTATTAAAATACACTGTCTTTTTATTTGTTAATTCTCTGTAATGACCGTGTTATATTAACTCCACAAACCCTGTAAGAATACTGTTTATATATGTTTATCTGATAATAGTATAACAAGCCGAAGTATGTTTTTTATACCAACATGACTTCGTTGTTCCGAACTTCATTAGTCATTGTAAATCGAGCTGATATGTGGAATTACTGAATATACACATTAATATATGTTAGAACAGAACAACGTTATAGAACACCATCCAAGCAATGGCATCTGCTTAACATTAATAATTCTGACGACATCTTAGTTTACTCTGAATGTTTGACATATCTCAAATTTACCTCAGTCGCTATTATTTAACGATAAACACATGAACTGGAAATGCTTTTGTTCATGTTTTAGTATTAAAGGCTATCGAATTTCTTTATTCTAATAATATTACTATAAAGAAAAGTTGCCGTCAGCACATTGTTTTCATCAACTGAAATAGAAAATACCAGCTGTTGCTCTACAACAATAACAGATTTTCACTACTTTATGGCTAGTGCTTCACAATGTAGTAGGTCGTTTACGAATAATTGGTTCGCAATAATTGGTTCGCAATTATTCGTGTTGAGATGTCAAGTCAAACATAAAATGTGTATAAATGTATTTCTATGACCGAGTGGTGTTTGAAACAACGCAATTGACCACCTGTGCGCAGAAATATATAATTTATCACTGCATATTTTTCAAATTTGGAATAAACGAGAATATTAAGCAGGAAGGCCTTGCGGAGGTCATGCTTTTTGTTTTTTAATAACTAAATCATTCGTTATTAAAGTATTCGCATGGGAGGGAAACAAAGTTATACTCAAATGATAGACCATACCAAGTTGTTAACAAAACTGCCGTTACATTTGTTGTATATTAACTAGTTTTCCACTGAAAGCCACTTCAACTGAACAACTGTAGTGAAGGTAGTGATCATGTCACTGATATAAATGTAAATTTAAATGTTGTTCATTAACTATTGTAAAATAACGATCTTATATTGTTGTTAATTCAATCACCCATTTAGGTTCTAGGATATTGGACATCTGGCGAACAGGGAGCTGCTCATTCACCTTACTGTACACATTTTGGTAGACGCATTTTATTGTGGGTACACAAAGGGTTTCATTTTAAAGTCCCTAGAAGTGGGTACAGTAATTTTAATTTTTCACCAGCAATTTTACACGTATTTTAAACAAGCAAGTTGAACTTTTTTCCAAGCTGGGAATTGGCTGTATTAGAAACTAAATTTCTGAAAAAGTTGTCGTTTTAGAGCCTTTTGGGAATCGATCCGAAATGCGATGCACCGGTCCCTTTAGACCAATCAGCTACCCGGCCGTCTGAAAGGCCATCTATTTATAGAACACCGGATAGTTGAATGGTCTTGGTGGTAGGTATTTACTGCCGATGATTAGGTGCTTCAAACCAGTCGTGGTTTCGATATCAAGGAGGGCCGCAGCCCGCAAATTTTCAGAACTTGAATTTGTTAACTCCGAGAGACAAAATACAAAAATATTGTTAATGATCATCTTGTGAACGCGCAAATGTATTGAAATACTGAGAAGATTGTTAATAATGTCTAGTCAGATATGAATCCATATTGGTCTGGGAAATACGGTGTTATATGGGTTCCTGGCCTTGTCCAAAGGCTTGTATTGCTGCAACGTGACTCCAGATCTTTAGATCATCCTTTGAGATTTTATCATAGAATTGTGTATCGTTAACAACGCATGACCAATTGCCTCACCATGGGTACTTGAGCTTTAACAGAGTTTGTCTTCTGCTCTTAAACAAGCTTCGTGTTAAGAGCTGAGATGAGGGATCACTCGGACATAGTGATATATTGCATCTGTTGAATATACTTTATACATCTGGAGGATGTTTCTTTGGTTCATCGGTTTACCCAACAAAACATTAATGTACTAAGTAATAATTTCAAAATATTCCCAGTGTAGTTTGTTTTGTTTGAATTGGCCATACTCAATGAAGACATGAAGTCATCTGAAGAATTGTATTTCTCCTACTCCATTATCAGCTTAAATATTAAATCCCAATTAGGTGACATTAATTCACCCAAATAAATTAATGTGGGGTCATAACCGCTGATTGACATTTCCAGCGAGTCACTTAACCTCTTTTTCAAACCGTATTGACTATATTTCAAACTTACTGGAGAATATTCAGCTTGACGGGACCTTATAAAGGTCACAGAAACATAATTGCCTTCATACATCAAAAGCGTATAATGGCATGCTTTATATGTGTAAACACTTATATATATTTTTGTAAAGGTAGAAAAAGACAATTTTGCTTGCCTCCACCGGGTTACGAACTCGGGTCTCTGGCTAACACATAGATGTCTGAATGAAATGTAAACTGAACCAGGGAGGCTGATAATAATCGTGTCATGTGGTATTTATACCTTATCAATAGCACCAGTGCTAACGGAATCGAGAGCATCGAGGCAATATAACATAAGAAATGTTCGAAAAACGCAAGAACAATTGACATACGTTAAACATCACAAAAAAGGAAACGTTCGCATTGTAGAAAAGTTGACCGATAACTTTTTTTTGGTAACTCCGTATTTCTTAATTTGTAAGTGTAAAGAAACATTTTAAAGTTGTCACTACGGGCAAAGTGTGTTTATGTACATGTGATATAGTCATATTGCCATCAAGTACGAGTGTCTACGCATATGTGCTTTCTAAAAAATACGAGGTTATGTCTTAGTGAGTAGTGCCCCTTAGAACAACAATAAAATGTTAGAAGCCAAGATACATTCACTATCCAGCCTGATCGCACCAGGAAATCATGGGCACTTCTATAAACAAAACGGACACATGTTTGGTTACCACTCAATTGCTTATCGGCGAAGACAGAAAAGTGCTGCCCATGTCAAGGTTTCAGGTATAGTCTGTTACAGCGTTCCGCCATAATATGGTACAGTGAAGCATAATTATACCCATACTTCGAGTTTGCGATATACGTATAGTATAGATTAAGATTAAAACTCAACCACGACAGAAGGTCCATATACTCGGGCTTCGTGTATATTCAGGGAAAAGCTTCACTAAACAAAACAAAAACTTAAGAGGAATGAAAAATTCAGAGTGATATCTGGTAAGATCAATAAATTCACCTATAGCAAACTTCATCCATAGAGCTATCTATTAGATATCGAATCTGCTTGTATTTACTCATCTTGTACTTAATCAGGTGGTTTGAGCTACATTATAAGAATTGTGCCAAAAGGAACAAAATCACATTTCTAGCAAACAACTATGGACACTTTAAATATTTACAAATCCGGCTCATTCAAAAAATATAGTGCCGCTGAATAAATAAAATAGTCCCATCAATATAGTAATTGAGTAGATGTTCGTACTTTACTAGACATGCTTTTGGATAGTGTCTTAATCCATCATCACGTACATGCAAGTGGCAAATGCTAGTTGAGAACTGAATATACACTATATATAGGCACTTAGATGCAATAGACAGTTAGATACAATACAATAAAATAGACAAGGTATGGAACAATGCATGACATTTGTATAAAAGAATAGTACCGTAGCTAGATTGGACATTAGATAAACACGCATGATGTTTAGATAATGACAACTAGGTAGGTATGTACATCAGTTGGCCACAATGAGACAAAGAAGAAACGACAATAAGTCTCAGCCAATACAAATCATAAAGAGTGTTTACAGTATAGTTTGACACGAATTATGCAAATGTAACGTACCCATATAGGGGAAAGTGGGAGGAGTCCATGTCTAGCAACAAAATATATAACAATTAAAATAAAAATAGCCCCAGTAAAAAAAATCCAAAACTTACAATATACATAGAATAAGTATTACAGAAATTAAGTATAGAACAGATAGATCGGGGCAGATGCTGCATGTTGAGTTTAGTTTGACGTTTGGCAATATGTAGCAATTCTTAATTTAAAATCTACGAGGCTTGATTCCAAAAGAGTATGGCTACATAAGTTGGGATTTTGTCACCAGCAGTTGCAGTGGCCTGAAGTTGTGTATTTCTGGCTATATATGTTGTTTTCACATAGTCGTTCACTAGCATGTCTGATAGTTGTCAGATTTCCTGTTCATAAACAACATCAGACAGTAGCAATGAATTCTCTTTGCCTGTATGTGTGACGAAAGTGGAAACATTACAATTTCTTTTCTTTCAATTTCTTTAATTAATTTATCCAGAGTTTTAAATTTATTACGCAGACGAGTTTATAGGGGGCCTAAAATGCCAATCGTACAAAACACTTTTCTGTTTCCAATACCAAATGGCTTGTCCTTGGTTATGCGGGAAGGAAACCCATTAATACTCAGTCTATCTGCTCAACATATTTATTTTGAAATCTAAATGTAACTTCTTTGACATATAGTTTCCGTGTTTTTCTTTTATTCGGTTGTCTCCTACTCAGCGAATGAAAAGTCGACACATTGTCGGCAAAGACGTCATTTAGAATAATATCAACGGTGTCATTGAGTGATATATCAGTTAATAAGCGAAAGTATTACACAAATCAGATTAAGTGGATACAAATTTACAAAATTGAAAAGTATCAGTAAGCATAGATTCATATTGTCTATAGTCTTAAAGTATTTGAGATAGATATTTAGCTAGGGCATACTTTCCACTGTTCACAGATGGGAGAAAAGTGATAGATGGTAAGGAAAGTCTTTCTGGGATATTATTACATGGGAACACCCAGCATCCAGATCAATATTCTGTCTCTATTGACCATGACTGAGAACAGCTCGTAAGTCGGCGTCTCATTTCCTCTTATGTTCAGTCAAACATACGAAAATATAATTTTATAGACCCACAATTCCACAGTCACAAGCTAGCGGACGGGTAATGGGTGCGACCGTTAAAAATATCGCCTTAGCACCCAATAGACCAGTGGGGTAAGTAAAGGGGGACGTGCTCAGGACACATCTCCGTGACATTTGTCAATCAGAGTCTGTACACGAAGGGCATGGATATCGACGATGTGATCAGATTTTCAGTACTTTCATATTATATTAGAAGTACATATTTTCGACGTATTTTTACAACTCATCACGCAACATTCTTTTACAATCGAAATAAATATATGTGGGCTATCAACCGTGATTGAGATCAGGAGATACTTTCGTACGAAAAGTTCGTACAAAAACTGTTGATCGTAAATAACGTGGAAATTAAACCTAGGATGGCTTCATTTACGATCAAAAATTCCGGTACGCAGTTTTGTGAAACGACCCTCAGATCTCATTTCTCATAAATTTGCAGGCGTTTCATTCTTCAATTTGTTCATTCAAATAAACGCTTAATGCATGTAATACATTGGAGAACATAGATTCCCTTGGCTGGGTCGTCTTATAATCGAATATACACAAGTAGAAATGTATATAACCACAAACGAGTTTAGTTTAACTGTCCCGAAGGCGTCCAACAGAAGGAAAACCACATCAAATAATTAGATCAGTTGTACCAAATACAGGAGAACTGCTTAACACCGATATTGTCAACCACGATCGCTTTAACGGATTTTCGTCATTGAATTGGTGGCTAGGTCCGTTTTAGTGCTATTAGTTCGGTCTAAATGTTTGGAAAGAATTTAAGCCACTTAAATGGTTATACCAAACGTACAAAAATTGACATACCCTTATTACAACTCTTACATATTGACGGATCTAGTAGAAAGCATTTCTTGTGAAGCAATTCATATTCCTAATGTCTTAGGGTTGATTCTGATAAACATAGTCACTTGACCTATACATTGACCTATACAAAACATGTGTAAAAATGTTTATAGGTAATATGCAAAATTATTTATGCATTTTGCCCAAAAAATATTATAAATATATTTAATAAGTTATTACATTATTTGAAATGTGATGTAAGAAAGTTGATCGTAGACAATTTAACACACCAGTATGTTTATTAACAATTGATAATAAATATAGTTTTATTTTTGATTTGAATAACGAAATGGAATTAATGGATTTCAGATCAGTGGTGAGCATGTTCCATTCTTTGAGACCGGATCTGTTGATGAAACGTGTTGAAATATCGGATAGAGAAAAGGGTCAATGAAGATTAATTTTGAAGGTTCTAGTAGGATAGTTATGAATAGAAGCTTGAGAAATACAGAATTGCTGACATTTCGAAGGTAGAAGATAGGATGATACATAAATTTATGGGTAATAAGAAGACGAGTTGATTTTTTTTCGAGTTGAAATCGCATAAAGTTAGATAAGGTTCACACAAGGATTCCATAAATGAAACTTGTGATGTTGTTTAAAGTGTATGCTGCAGGGGATATATCTTTGTTTAATAAAATATTGATTTCAGGCGCTTAACAGTTGAGTACACAGAGGATTTACACAATGATGCGCTTGTCGTCAGTGATAGCTTAAATCTACATGTAGACTGCTTTTGTTTAATATCTAAGATAAACATACAAATAAAACAATGCTGTGTACAGTATATTATTGCCATTTTATCCATTCAGAGTTACCAGGCACACTTAAGCATTAATATAATAGCGGTTTTCAGTTTACATACTCAGACAAGGCAAAAGTATATATAGTTCTTTAAAAATGCAACTTTTTCTCAAGGTTTTCGCATTATGATCTTCTGACAAGACAGCAACACGTTTTGTCATCCTTATTCGTATCGTTCCCTAACAGCGGGGGAGGTGGGAGATTGGGCTGTCCTGGTACAATAGCCTTGTAAACTCCTCTATCTGCATCGGGGCACTGAGCATGCCATCCTCCGTGTGATATGTATTCTATCTCGACACTGACTGAGACGAGGTCATAAGCCGGCGTCTAATTTCTCTTTGTGTTCCATCAAGAGAACGCTAATGGACTGTCGTAGTCACAAGGTAAGGGCCAAGCCTGGGTTCGACGAGGTCCTGGAAAAGAAGTTGTCCTAAATCAAACATGCCAATAGAGTAGGTAAAAGTGACCGTGATTTGATAAAGCCAGTCCAGTTCCCGGTAGTATTTACCAACCACACTCACTGTGCATGGATCATTGATATCTACTCTTTTGTAGGAGTTGTGTGCCTTGTACGAGTTTGACAATTCTTGTGAAGATGATATGGAAAGTAGCCTAAACAAAATCGTGCGGTTTCACAAGAAATATATTTGTATCTTCAGAAAGGTTTTAAAACATTTCTATAAACAATCGGAAAAAACAGAATTCATTAGTCTTGAAATGATTCTATCTAATAGTTGTAGTTGCCCTAGACGGTCTTCAAAAAAATAATGTCTGAACAGAAAAAAGAATTTGTGGCCAATTCAAGTGTCCTTGTTAGTTCAGTTCTAAATTTTATTGAACTTTTGCAAGGTGTTATGAACAAGCTTTCTTATCTATCGTTGGGTGATATGCTCTGGCGCAGTATACTCGTCTATCCGGGATATTATTCCATCCGGCACACGGCATTCCATCATCTGGGCAAATATTTATTCTCTATTGACTAAAAGTCAGACTAAATCATTAGCCGGCGTCTGATTTCTCGTTGTGCTCCATCACACATACGCTAAATGAGTTTTATATATATATATATATTCTCAACCTGGCTAACTGTATTAGGTCTGACCGGATACGAGGTGAAGAAGCTCCTGTTTATCAGAACAGTTAGTAGGGAAGATATAGTTGAACGTGCCAACGATACTCCTCCTTTACTTAACAATTATGTTTACCAGCCAGACTGGGTTCGAGGAGATCGTCGTTATCGACTTTTTGAACCGACTCCAATGCGAGCTAATAAAAAAGAATATGGATTTCGTTGAGCTTAAAAATTGCACATGGAGATTTACAAATATAGCATAGGGCTTTTGTCACCAAGACCAAAACTCACGAATGGAGATTAACAAATATAGCATAGGGCTTTTGTCACCAACACCAAAACTCACGAATGGAGATTAACAAATATAGCATAGGGCTTTTGTCACCAACACCAAAACTCACGAATGGAGATTGACAAATATAGCATAGGGCTTTTATCGCCACGACCAAAACTCACGATTGTAGATTGACAAATATAGCATAGGGCTTTTATCACCAAGACCAAAACTCACGAATGGAGATTGACAAATATAGCATAGGGCTTTTGTCACCAACACCAAAACTCACGA
>JAVFBZ010020743.1:0-11540 GCA_032466195.1 Katharina tunicata | reverse complement strand
ACCTCTTTTCAGTTGAAATAAATGTATTTATTAAGGATCGACATTAAAATCAACGAAAAAAAAACCACGTGTTTTATCTAGATTGTCTCCTTGTCCGGTTTGAAATGCTCCCCATGTGCGCATGAGGCAAACGTGCGGATCACTTGTAGGCTGTTATTTTTTAAAAATCACTATAAACACATCTATAACATTGTAAAGCTCTGGAAAAGAGCAAGTCTACAAAAAATGACAAAATACCTGAGGTTTAATAAAGCTTGCCACATACGCTACGTAGATAAAAACACAGATGTAAAATGATTAAAGCAATTCCTATTTAATTTATTCATTTAAAACAATTAAACAATTTTTAAATACCTGAGTAAAGCAACAAGCTGTAGTACTTACCCACAGGCAATGTCCCAGACAATGACACTAGTATTCCAATAAAATAAACAGAATATAATTCACAGAAATATTTCCACTTATAATTCAAATTGTCCATGATTTTCCTTGATGATACCAGAACAAACTACTGATCATTGTGAGGTAGCTGTGTTGTGAGTGTCTGTGAGTGTCTGGGTTAACTCTATCCCGCTAATCACCTTTCTAGTGGTATTTTCACCAATGCCTCGGCGGTCTATTATTTACCATAAAGGATTTTATCAAACTCTAATGTTAACTGTAGACTTTAGTGTTGGACTTTTCCCCTGACTTAACCATTATTTCTCGATGGCAACATGTTCTCTGGTATTCAAAACCAAGTCCCTATGAGTCATTTAATGCCGATAAAGTTACATTTGTACACATGTCACCGTTGTGCTCGCCACTGGATACATAAATTACTAATCTCACCGACACATCATTTTACGTTTGTATACATTTGAGAAGAACATCCATGTTCACGGCAAATAGCCATTAAATAGATCGTCACCTAACATAATATTGTATTCACATTATATTTGGAAAGTTAAACGGTGCCATTGTGTGAAACAAGCGGATGGCAGACAAAAAATGTGGTGTCATAACCACGTGATCAAATCAATGGCATTCTACTGAAAGTGGTTTTATCTGTCACTATTGTAACTATGTTCTATCATTCATAAAACTAATTCCGTGCTCTGGTTGGAATATCTCATATTGATGCTGCGCGTGTCCCTGTCATGGCAACTGTCATGCGCAACCTGTTGACGAGTTCTGTGCTCTTTTCTCCTTAACACATAATATCGTTCAAGGCTAGATACAAACTATCCGTTGAATGAGATATCCTCAGTTCACTTAACGTTTTGTCAGGGGGAGTTTTGTCGATAAATGTTTTGAACTCACATGTAAACTTTTTTCCATTGATAAACTTTCGTCTGGCGCTTTGAACCCTACTCTAGACAACACGCAAACTATTCCGTATAATTCCGTGTTGGTACATTGTAGTTCCAGTCATCTTTCAGAAGTAACACTATCGATTCTTCCGCAAATGTATTCCTTCATAATCCTATCAGAATCGTACACAATATTACAGGAGACGGTAGATATCAGTCCGCTGAGTACAACTCGACAGCACTCAATGACAAATTCACAGCTATAACAGAACGTGTGTGTAAAGCCCAGGCTAGAGCATTAAACTATCATTGAGCTACATATATCACCTCACTTTAATACCGACTGTATTCAATACTGGTATAAAAGATGGGATTGTTTTACAGATATATAAAATACCACACAATAAACTCTAATGAGCAGTTTTATAAATCCAATTCATCGCGATACAAAAGATGGATATTGATGGCTTTCCAAACCTTTAATAGTCTTTTGGAAGCTTTGCTTGCCAGTAAAACAATTGATAACCTGTTAGCCATAATCCGTGCTCTATACGTCTTTCGTACGTTAGGTTCATTTGCTGAACCAAATAAAACGGAGAGTGGTTGCCCAATCCGACTTAATTTAAGTTGAGGGGGATCCTGTAATATCAGTGTAAACATCGTAGATTCGATGTAAAACTACACAAGGATGTTGCTGACAGCTGCACTGCATGGTCAAAGCCAATTTGAGATAATAAATTGATTTAAAACGGGTGAATTTACTGAGCGGAATTTAATCAGATTTCTTCAATTTGCATAACAGGTGGACAAATATCTTCGTTAGTTTCATTCAACTCTCTAATCTCTAACTAAGACACACAAGGCACTGAAACCATATTACTGGAAAGCACTGTCAATACCACAGAGATAAACCTGGCTGTATTACACGTCCAATCGATTCCAGCTTGTTACGTCTGTCTGACCATCAGAGACAACTGATCTCAGAAAGTTCTCTTGGAGAAGCACACATCTTAAAACAGTATTGAACAAAATCAACCCTCCGAAAAAGAAACTATAGCTGTCATTTGTAAAATGGAGTGTAGTTTAGAACAAACCAATTGGAAGTGACACCAGTAGATTCTGTGGGATAACACCTAATCAACATAATTTTTTTTATAAAGCTTTATAAAATATCATATTTTTTATATCAGGCTACATAAAATGCAAAAACAAATCCTGAGCTCCGTTAGAGAAGTTGGACACAAATATTAAATCATTCCTTTGCCCAGTAGTTATCTTGTATTGTTTTATTATATATGTTTTTTTTATACTGAAAAGGTTCAGTTGTGAAGCAAAATTCATATGGGTTTTAACTGTAAATTTCGCATAACTAAACTTGGTACATTGGCTGATTTTTTACGATGTAAAAACGTTTGCTATAATCCCTAAACGTTGTCTTTATCAATAAACAAAGAAGTTGTTAAAGCACGAGCAATGTGTTCCATATCTTATTCTCAAAACATTATCAAAACGAACAAGGTTACTATTATATCAGCTATCTCCATTATATATGCGAGAAGCTAATTATAATCCCAAATTAATGCAGCGAGTAGTAGATTAAAGTTGAACCCGTTTTACTGAAAATTTACAATTCTGTGTCCTGATGAAGGGTCTTAAATCGATTGAGATTAGCTTGCCAGTGATGTGAGACTGGGGGATATGTACGTCGTTAAACACAAGAAACCGTACAAATCACCAATTTTACGTCGCACATTAACACAACTGTTTGTTACTTAAGGTTTTGTTACAGTGAACCCGTACATGAATTCAGTGGACTCCTTTGCGGAGGGAAAGAAAACATATATAAGAATAACAAAAAAACTTTAAAATGTAAACGCTGTTTATGGTAGGATTTTTTACCACAATGAACACACGTGAGAAAGGACTGATAAAGTTGTTAATAAACATAATGTTATTAACTGGTACTACCGACAAACAAGCTCCTAATAAGGCATAGTTAGTTTTCTAGAGGAAAATCAAGGCTGGTTCTCTGAGAGGAATTTAATCAGAGTTCATCATCCTGTCTGACAGATGGACAAATATCTTCGTTAGTTCCATTCAACATTCCAGACTCTAAGTAAGTTAAAAAAGTTTCCGGAACCATATTACTGGAAAGCTCTGTAAATACCACAGAGATAAATCTGACTGTGTTACACGTCCAGTCGATGCCAACCTGTTTCTTCTGTCTCACCATCAGAGACAACAGTTCTCAGACAATTTTTTGGGAGAAGCACACTCTTTGAAACAGTATTGAACAAAATCAACCTTTCGAAAACAAAACATTTAAGTGTTATTTAAACATGAGGGAACAGTGAAACTGCAGCACTCCTCAGCCCAAAGAAGATTTAAAGCCAGGGAGATTGAACGTTGCACAGTCTTGGTTTCAGCGTTAGGTTCTACATGTACAAGTTGATGTGTGGAGAGTTGTTTTGGAATGGTTTCATATTGATAAAGATGTATTATTTTAAAGTTGACATATTGTTTCTGTATTAAACAGTACCATTTTACATATATTCACACTTGTATTGTGTTTTAACATATAATACACGTACATGTGTAGTATAATTAATAAAGTGTATTGCTCTGTGTAAATACAGAATAAGAAATGGTGTGAGTAAATAAAATTACATTTACATTTGTATGAAATATAATACTTCTTGTTTTCCATTTCAAAATCATAATGTAAGGTTTTTGCAGGCTTTCTGTTTTGAGGCGTGCTGTCACACTTCCCCACACCTCAAGCTCTATCCATACGAAGCAAAATGTAGCAAACCTTAATGTTAAAGTTATGCCATTTGTGTAAATGGTATGTGCATACATTCATGAGAAATGTTTCAATCCCAATCGGCAACACTGTAATGAATATTGCAACATTATTTTGTAACGTTGTTGTTAACATTAGTGAGTTGTTGCTAAATATTGCACAGTTACCTCCTTAAATTAAAATCAATGTCAACAGTTTTAAAATGATTTAATTAGTTTTTCCAAAGCTGTGTACCTCGAACGAGGTATGGAGAGTAGGCCCCTACCTAGAACGAGGCCGTATATATACCTACTTCGAGGTCCTGTGCCCAACCTAAGTATTTAGTTGAGGAATCTTACCTAGGGTTCGAAATTTGCGGTGGTCCGCTGGTCCGAGACCAGTAACAATTGTAACGGATCCGTAATTTGCGTCTGACACTGGTGCGACAGACCAGTGATTTATTTTATCTGTTACAAAAATTGCCTGAGATCATGTTCAGTAACAATACCATAAAAAAATATCTGGTGGTGTGAATCAAAGACTTTCAATTTATATATACATAAAAATCGGGTTTCAATCGAACAATGATGACAAAACTATGCCCCTGACTTCGTCATAAGAACATTTTGAAAGGTAGGCAGCTTTGCGTGTATGTAGGTCATTGGACGGTTCGCGGCCCAAAAAGAAAACAATTCAAGGAAGATCACTCATAATTTTTTTATTAATTCTTTTTAAATTAACTTTTTGGGGGTTTTCTTTTATGGATGATTTAATTTTGGGTGTCTATTGCAATATACTGATATGCAACATAATGAATTCATCATAACGATTGAAGCATTGTTCAAGGGAATATTTTGTGCGTGTCATCATACTGGCCTGTGATAGCCAACCAACGACGGCAGCCGTCAGTTGCCGCGAATGCTGCGCCCTGCTTAGACTCAAAACCACACAGTCACTTGCGGCTACAAAATGCGGCTGTAAACTTGAACGATCCCGGTTTCTTCGCCAACTTTGGTAAATAAAATAAATAAAAATATCTTGAGCACCTCCTGAATGAACAGCGTTGTTGTTTCAATGTCCTAATCATACGTACACCAGTTAGACTGAACAGTGTTTTCAGACTGTACCCAAATTGAAGTCCCTGCATTAGTCATTCTTTGTATACCATGCCGTTTTCGGTCAAATTTTTTAATTTTTTAAACGCTCGAATATATCCATTTAGTTGAATTGAAAAAAAAATTATTAGCAAATTGAACAATTGTAGACAGTCTTTCTTAAGTCATTTTAATCCACACAGAAGAGAAATTTCTTGTATTGTATGATTATTCTCTGACCAGTAAAATGTTTTGCAGACGAGTAAATTTTGTGATTTAGAGTTTTAATATCGGTTAGGGAACTCGTGCGTTTTGACATGTGACATGTGCGCCAAGATAACTGGGTGATCTTAAACAACAATGCATTTCTGAACCAAAATCCTCGTGTGAATTAAAATTATAGAGTTGACACAATCTATATGAAAAATGATTACATCGTGCTAAAACACTATTTATTGTAGATAAAAATATGATTGTCATAAAATTCAGAGATACGGACGTCAAAAGGGAAAAAACGAGCACAAATCTTGTTATTATTCATATTCTACTTCCACTGTGATGGTGGAATCTCAGGGCGAGTACGAGGGAGCCGTGTCTACCCGCGTACGTTATTCCATAATACAAACTCGCCGGGGACGAGAATGGTCTTTCATGTTTCTGTTGTAGCTTTTGACCAATCCTATGCATCTCGATACAACCTGATAAGCCCCTGGGAGTAATTTGCTTAGCTGTTGACTAATCAAGAGGCCAGACCCAGGTCAGAAGAGTCTCACCCCAAAACGTATACTTATCCAATGAAATAAAAGTATTTCTGCTGCTGAATATTCAGAAAGTCTTCGGAATACATTAGCCATATATAATAAAACTAAATGTTCCCAAACATGAAACTTATAGGGGCACAACTTCAGGATACAGTGGTTACAACATGCAAGTTTCATCAAATGTCCTGCATTAGTTACAGAGATATGGCTTGGAAACGAAACGGCACAGACACACATCCAGCCTCGCCACACACGACGCCGATAGCAATACTCCTTAGCCAAGGGCTGAGGAGTAAAAATGGATTGGAGTTGTGACGAAACCAATTGGAAGTTACACCCTTGGGATAATACATAATCACGAGAAAAAAGTTGGATAAAGATTACAATAACACGAACTTTAATCAGACAGCCTTAAACACATGACAAATCACAAACTGTGTTAAAGTAGCTACCTTTAATTTCTAACTTGAGTGTTCGGTTGGTTTTCATTAGATAATTAATTACAGTCACTGTGTTATATCGATTTGGCAAGCCTCTTCTCTTTGTGTATGTCTGTAATTGTATACTGTTGATAGCATAGATCGATTTTAATTGAAGTTCGTTACATGTCTGTTTCTCTCTCCCACACACAGTGCACAGATTTGTCACCATTATAATGACACTTGATACACTTGAAACGCCTATTGCGAGTCTTGAAGACACGTCTGGAAAAGGATCACGGCCATAAGTATATTGGTGTATTTATATTATGTCACTTACAATACATTCTCATCGCGTTTTTCGACTAACCCAGGCATGTAATGCGGTTAACGGCTTGTTGCGTAAGGCAAATTGCATTCGTTATGGCTGATTTCTGTCCTGCGTACATGGTAAATAACATATCAGGTTTTGGGGCATCACAGACTGAGGCAAATGGATTTGGATTGTTTGCTGAGCCACTATACTACCGGGGGCTACAAAACGGGAAAGTCGGCCTGGACGACTGCAACATACCCCACGCAACAAGCCGATATTCACATAATATGAATGTGTCAAAACACGCCGTTAAAAATGTATTCAAGTCACAAACAAATAACGTACGAACATAGACTGTAGGCAGTTTTCGTGGTACAAAACACTATTCTAGTATAGTGTTCAGTGTTTATTTTTAATGTTGTTGAACGACAAAGAAACACTTAACGTTTTAATGAACATCATGCAGTTATTTAAAGGTACTATACCGCAAAATTTCGGCCAAAAATCGACTGAAGCGAATTAAACCAGGTTTTATATATATTTTCTAGGATGGTCCAAAAAATATTTATAGAAAAATATAGAAAACCCCTTTTAATTCGTTTCAATCGATTTTTGGCCGAAATTATGCGGTACAGTACCTTTAGATACTGGCGTTTAATGTCTTATTTGTCTTAGTGTAGGAGTAAGAGGTAAACTGGACTGTGGCCTCACACCGACTCGACACACTGATAAAGTAGACAGACAATAGGGCAATATGTTACGGATATAGATTTTAACTGGAAAGATAACACACATATGAGTGTTACACCAGCTGTACTTATGTTGCTCCTGTCTATGTTAGTTGTGTCGATAAATGAAACAAGTGACTGTTATTGATATATATATAGCATATCGTTCGATCATATGGTCAGTGAGTTAGTCAATGTAGTAGTCTACTGTACAGGTAGAGTACAGGTATTGGTGATACACCATTTTATGTCCTTCATACGGGCATTAAACGAGAATCACTATCGTAATAACCGACATAGTTATAGCTGTTAACTTGGACTATAAAACGATTGAACCGTTTACATCGTTAACATTTCCACCATGTAGAGAAACTAAGGTCAAATGATTGCAACTGTTGCAAACTGACGTTTTTCTCATCCGTGTTGTTTGTTTTTCAACTAAATAAAACCATATGCATATCTTAAATACTATATTTACTTAAAATAACTAATTTATAAATAACGAAAATATAACCTTTGAATAAAACTTGGCCACAAACGCTACACTTAACTCTATACTTACCCACGGTCCATATTCCAAACGGTGACACTAGTATTCCAATTAAATAAATAGAATCTAATACAAGAAAATATTTCCACCTATAAATCAAACTGTCCATGATTTTTGTAGACGTATAACAGGACAAAATACTGTTCACCGTGAAGTAGCTGTGTTGTGAGTGTCTTGTCTGTGAGTGTCTGTGGTTTGAACTCAATCCCGCTAACCACCTTCCTGATGGGAACTTCATCAATGCTTATGATGTTTATTATTAACCATTTGTCCCGGATTTAATCATTATTCCTCCATGTAAATACACCATATTTTCTTCACAAACATGTCCCTATCAGACATAAATCGTCATTTATTGACAGTAATTACAAATCTCACGGACCCGTCATTGAACGTCTGTATACGTTTGCGAAATACATTCATATACATTGACATCAGCCGTTAAATCGATTGTCACCTATCATATACAATTTCATTATGTTTGGAAAGTTAAACAGTGCCATGTGAGAAACAAGCGGATGGCAGATAAAAATCTGCTTCATAACCACCTGATCAAATCAATGGCAGTCTACTGAAAGTGGTTGAAACTATCACTATTGTAACTATGTTCTATCATTCATAAAACTAATTCCTTGCTGTGGTTGGATTATCTCATATTAATGCTCCGCGTGCACCTGTCATGCGCCACCTGTTGACGTGTTCTATGCTGTATTGCCCATAACACACAATATCGTTCAAGACTAGATACAAACTATCCGTTGAATGAGAACTCCTCAGTTCACTTAACGTTTTGTTAGGAGGCGTTTTGTCAATAAATTATTTGAACTCACATCTAAACTTTTTTCCAGTGATAAGCTTTCGTCTGGCGCTTTAAACTCCAGTCTAGACACCACGCAAACTATTCCGTACAATTCCGTGATGGTACATTGTAGTTCCAGTCACCTTTCAGAAGTAACACTATCGATTCTTCCGCAAATGTATTCCTTCATAATCCTATCAGAATCGTACACAATATTACAGGAGACGGTAGATATCAGTCCGCTGAGTACAACTCGGCAGCACTCAATGACAAATTCACAGCTCTAACAGAACGTGTATGTAAAGCCCACGATAACGCATTTAACTATCATTGAGCTACACATATCATCTCACTTTAATACCGACTGTATTCAATAGTGGTATAAAAGACGGGTTTATTTTACAGATATATAAAATACCACAAAATAAACTATAATGAGCAGTTTTTTAAATCCAATTCATCGCGATATAAAAGATGGATATTGATGGCTTTCCGAACCTTTAATAGTCTTTTGGAAACTTTGCTTGCCAGTACAACAATTGATAACCTGTTAGCCATAATCCGTGTTCTATACGTCTTTCGTACGTTAGGGCTCCATTTGATGAACCAAATAAAACGGAGAGTGGTTGCCCAATCCGTCTTTATTTAAGTTGAGGCGGATCCTGTAATATCACTGTAAACATCGTAGATTTGATGTAAAACTACACAAGGATGTTGGTCAAAGCCAATTTGAGATAATAAATTGATTTTTAACGTGTTAGTCTCTCAGGACATATTTAAAGGAGCTAAAAAAGGATTATGGGAGAAAAGTGGTTGGTGAACAGTCAGTCAGTGAATAAGGGGAATACAAACGGTTGATTCTTACAATCACTGAGTTAAATCAATTTGGTAAGCATCTTCTCTTTTTATATGCCTTTAATTGTTGATGGCATAATAAAGCCGAAATGTGTCATCGATGCCCAATTAACTTCCTTGTTCGAAGTTTCTATTATTCTAAAATATAGTCGCAACTGGACCGTGGATACCGTTGGCATAGTTAATGGTCTACCAGTCAATCGACTATCAAGGGTGAATTTACTGAGCGGAATTTAATCAGATTTCTTCAATTTGCATAACAGGTGAACAAATATCTTCGTTAGTTCCATTCAACCCTCTAATCTCTAACTAAGACACACGAGGCACCGAAACTATATTACTAGAAAGCTCTGTCAATACCACAGAGATACAACTGGCTGTATTACACGTCCAATCTATTCCAGCTTGTGTCGTCTGTCTGACCATCAGAGGCAACTGATCTCAGAGAGTTCTCTTGGAGAAGCACACATCTTGAAACAGTATTAAACAAAATCAACACTCCGAAAAAGAAACTATAGTTGTCATTTATAAAACGGATTGTAGTTGTGAACAAACCAATTGGAATTTACACAGTAGATCCCGCGGGGTAACATTTAATCAACAGAAAAAAATGGATAAAGCCGATGTTAAGGTAACCTTATCAGACCACATTAAATACAAAAACAAATCACGAACTCCGTTAGAGAAAATGGATTGTCGTTGTGAACAAACCAATTGGAATTTACACCAGTAGATCTCGTGGGATAACACTTGATCAGCAGAAAAAAAAATGGATAAAGCTGATGTTAAGGTAACCTTATCAGGCCACATTAAATACAAAAACAAATCAAGAACTCGGTTAAAGAAAACGGATTGTAGTTGTGAACAAACTAGTTGTAACTTAGACAAGTAGATCCAGTCGGAGAAAACTTAATCAAAATCATTTTTTATATAAAGCTGATGTTAAAGTAACATTACCAGACCACATTAAATACAAAAACAAATCCCGAACTCCGTTAGAGAAGTTGGACACAAATATTAAATCATTCCTTTGCCCAGTGGTTACCCTGAATTGTATAATTCTATATTTTGTATTGAAAAGGTGCAATTTTGAAGCAATATTTATATGGGTTTCAATGGAAAATGAGACATATAACTAAACAGTTTTACAATGGCTGATTTTCTATGATGTAAAAAAGTTTGCTATAATTCCCAAACGTTTATATTTTCATAACGAGGAATCACACTGGCACAGGGATAGCGACTAATTAAAGCTGATAACTATATATTAATATACAAAGAAGTTATTAAAATATGGTAAATGTGTTTTATATCTAATCCTCAAAACATTATTGAAACGACCAAGGTTATAATTATATTAGCTGTCTGTCTTTTATATGCGAACAGCTTATAATCCCAAACCAATGCAGAGAGCAGTAGAAAAAGTTGAACAAGTTGATTTGAAAATTCACACATTTGAAAAAAGGCTCAATTCTGGTTCCTGGTGAACGGTCTTAAATCGATCGAGATTAGCTTGGCAGTGATGTAAAACTCGGAGTTAAACCTAACTTAAACACAAGAAACCGTACAAATCACCAATTTTACGTCGCCCATTAACACAACTGTTTGTTACCTAAGGTTGTGTTACGGTGAATCCGTACATGAATACAATTATTTATGTGACGGAAAAGAAAATATATATAAGAAGAAAACACTTTAAAGCCGTCTATTACGACGAACGAACAAATGCAATGAGAATGTTATTTTTTTACTAATACTCATTTCAAACAGCTGACGGAAAATTGATAGAAAACATCGTCTCATCCAGAAAGTCTGTTATAAATACCAAAATTAATGAAACTGGATGTTTAGATTTCGAACATGTGAGGAAGGTCCCAGTAAGAACATATCAACATATATTTAGAATTTGGTCATTTTCACAAGATGTCGGTTAAAAAACGAGCA
>JAVFBZ010020721.1:0-11541 GCA_032466195.1 Katharina tunicata | reverse complement strand
GCTATGGCAGTAGTGCCAGACGGCATTATCCAATCTTTAAGCTATGGCAGTAGTGCCAAACTGCCACATTCAACCATTAATCTAGGACAGTAGTGCCAGACGGCATTATTCAATCATGAAGCTAGGACAGTAGTGCCAGACTGCCACACTCAATCATGAAGCTAGGACAGTAGTGCCAAACTGCCACATTCAACCATTAAGCTAGGATAGTAGTGCCAGACGGCATTATTCAATCATGAAGCTAGGACAGTAGTGCCAGGCTGCCACATTCAACCATTTAGCTAGGGCAGTAGTGCCAGACAGCATTATCCAATCTTTAAGCTATGGCAGTAGTGCCAAACTGCCACATTCAACCATTAAGCTAGGGCAGGAGTGCCAGGCAGCATTATCCAATCTTTAAGCTATGGCAGTAGTGCCAGACGGCATTATCCAATCTTTAAGCTATGGCAGTAGTGCCAAACTGCCACATTCAACCATTAATCTAGGACAGTAGTGCCAGACGGCATTATTCAATCATGAAGCTAGGACAGTAGTGCCAGACTGCCACATTCAATCATGAAGCTAGGGCAGTAGTGCCAAACTGCCACATTCAACCATTAAGCTAGGACAGTAGTGCCAGACGGCATTATTCAATCATGAAGCTAGGACAGTAGTGCCAGACTGCCACATTCAACCATTAAGCTAGGACAGTAGTGCCAGACTGCCTGATGTTTCTTCAAGCTATGGCAGTTGTGCCAAAAGGAATTATTCAAACAGCTAGATATCCAATGAAGACAAATCATGTATAATCCAAATTAAACTGTTTTAAATCTGAGAGTGCTGTTATTGGTTGCCTAGCATCAAATCAATATAACTGTGCGCCTACAAAACATCAAAGGTCCGTTTTCTTTCTTCAGAATTTGAAAATTTGAGCTAAAGCCTGTTGAAGGTTAACACAGGTTACATCAACGACATGTTCTTAGTTGACACATGTTCATATTAACGGTACCATCATCTTTCTATTCAGTTGAATCAGTCCATTATGAGATCCTCGCTAGAACTATTTCACAAAGCAAAACAATTGTGACAGAGGCTTTGTGACAAAGTGACCTTTGCAGGTCTTTTAAATTGTCAAAAATAAGTCTTTGTTTGCTATAAAATTTTGTTGACAAAACTTGTTTGAAGTTGATTGTGTGGTTTGATATAACACAATAATTAAAGTATGGGAAAGTCACTCGGATGCCTTCACGCCAATTTTTTGGATTGTTTACAAGCGCACGTTTTAAAAATATCAAATAATAAGTTATCAGTAAACAGACCAGGAGTGGATAAAAATAACCATCTTGGTGCATCTTAGCTTATTCAACTAGAATAATTGAACTCTACAGTGCACATTTTTGTACATAAATTGTATCCAAGTTCTTAACAACCAGGTCAAAGCTTATCAACCTGCATGTAAGTGCCTGTTCACCAGGAACTACTGTGTTTTTATCCTGGTTGACATGTAGCTGCAGAAATCGATTAAGTTCTGACAAGGATATGATCAAATGAACAGGATTCATGTTGTAGTAACACACACAAGCATGTTACATGTCTAAGTTATTGCATGAATTGTTGCAAACCACATGATAAAAGTTAGATACCGTTAGTACATTGTAATAAGAAATTATGAAGATGTTTATTGTTCACCACTTGTGAATTGTAATCGAATACCACGTCCCAAAGTCTAATTATGTTTTCTGAGTTGATACATGTATACACAAATAGTGTAATTCCAAAAAAACACAGAAAGCTTCACTTTACTCAACGTAGCTACACTTTATTGTATCATCTTCGGAAGTATATATGATTATACGCCTCAGTCCTGAAGATGATACACGTGTTGAAATGTTGAGTTAAATGAAGCGTTCTGAGTTCGGAATTACACTACATGTACTTATGTATTACACAAAAATCATCGGTGAAACAGGATGAAAAAACATCAGGCTTTCATAATTGGTACATTTTCAAATAAATATTAAGTACCTATCAGATACATGTATTGTACATCTTCTCAGGTAAAATAACAATTTTGATTGAATTGTGATTAAACAGGTGAACAGACTTTAAATCACAACCCCCTCCACACAAGATGTTAAAAGAAGTTTTATCTATACTTGCATGATTGTATGTTTGTCTATTACTATTCCCTGGGATTGCAAAGCAAATAAAAACAACATCATACTCACAAGATTTCATGGCACCGGATTGGTTGGGGTTTGATTCTTTGCTGGAGTTCTGATGACTTTGTACCCACTTGGCAATGGCTGTGGGGCGGCTTATACCCGATGAAGACTTCGAGGAGCTTAACGCCGGAGACGAGGTACTAGTCCTAATACCAGAGGATGAGGCTGTAGACGAACTGACACTTCCTCGTGAGGAGTTGTTAGACGAGCCAATCTTGGCCCCTCCCCCACTTGACGATCCGTTACTGCCGATGTGAATGTACTTCCTCTGACCAAAGTCCCTGTTTGGAAGAAGCAAAGTGTTTTGACTACTTACAAAATAATCCTTAGCCACTTTAACCATATCCATGCTGCTGACTATCTCAGATTTCAGCTCAGATAGTGTCACTTATGTACAAAACACAGAAGGAATCACTTGTCATTCAGTTCATGAAGGATACGTTCATGTATAATAGCCAAAGGGCAACAAATGTTAAATATCCCAACATATAAACTGAGATACACACATTAGCACACTTTTTGGTAACTGAGATCATCAATGATCGCACTCCAGTAAAAACACCTCATATTTGACTAACACCATAGCAGTACATGGTCTCAACGATAACAGAGTAAAGTTCAGAGAAAGCGAGTAATCTTTTGAGATAAAAAACTACAGCACATTTCTCACTATCAGTCACATTGCAAATAAGCCAAATAACAGGTTAAACAGTTAACACTTTTAACACCATATGAGTATATAGTACTTCCAATTAAGGCAATATTATGTTGAAACACAGGATAAAAAGTAAACGGCAATGTCCATGCAGTGTTTGTCTGCCATGTCAGGATTGTTTAATGCTTATCCACCTTCATTACAAAAAACAAATCAACGTCAGCCATAGAGCATGTAGGTTGGACAGCTTGAAAATCATCTGTAATATTGAAAGGGTATTGTTTGTCACCAATGTTCTCTTAAAGTAGCCCCATGTAACAGAAGTGAAATGATAGTGTGTCCATGTCGTGACATCCACCTTAAACGTGGCCTGGCAATGTTATTAGAGCTACTCTTACAGGGATTAGCATGTTGGCCTGAAGCCAGTCCAGAACCTCTATTCCTAACGTTGTCGTGAGGAGATCAGCTGGAAGACATATGTACTCAAGCTAAAACCACATCACTTCTAAATTCCATGATATTTTCTCGCAGAAAGATACATGCACACCTATATTCGACAGGATCATTACGTTTCAAACAAATCGTGGATTTAACTTCAATAACCATTTCAGCGCCTGGTCTGTTGTCTTTGTAAAGTCTGGAGAACATGATTGTCACATCATGTTTTGTGTTGAGAATGTACCACATTAAACAAACATGTAAAACCCAAATCCAAGAAGTAGGTTACCTGTGGAAAACTGTCTCAGATTTAACTGGGGTCAATAAAAATAGCTTTCAGTTCACATGCTTGCTCAAAATACACATTGAGAACAGTAGACCAGTCTAATCTTCATTTGCAGTGGCAAAAGGTGTTCAGTAAAATGTTATTATCTCTACAGGAAATAAGAATACATGTAAAAAAAAGTCTGGGGTTTGTAAAAACCCAGGAATCTGTATCTACATTCTGCATGTAGTCTACCTGTAAAAATACCTACTTCTTCTGTCAAAGGTCCAACAAAACCATAGTTACATAAACATAAACACACATAAGCACTTTATAACACTCCGGAACTGTGTGATAAGGTCTAAGCATGGAGAAAACTTATTAAAATATAAAATTCCCTTGATCTGCACAGATAAACTTCTCAATGCAAGACAGGTGATGTTCTTGATTCAAACAAAATCCACTAGAGCCTACAAGTTTTTGGCAAAGCATATTACATGTTGTTACGTGATCAACAGGTGATTACAGCTTTATCCTGGTTAGACAGATTAATTCTCCAAGATCTGCTGTTGACTAGAAAGTATACGCAGTACCAGCCAAGTGGCACCTTTTTGAAGTCTGAAGGAGCTTAACTCAGATTATGAACAGGTGTGTACAAAGTTGTAAAGTACATCGCTATTGAGGTCTACACAGAAAACTGTCTGTGTAGATAGTAGATACATGAAAGTTCTTTAGAATACTTGCAATCAAACACTCGGATTACAATCAAACACTCAGCTCCTGGTGTATCAAACTGTAGCAAAGAGTACAAGAGAACTAAAGTCAAATGTATACTGAGGACATCTACTAAGTAAAATGCTACAGCATATAATCTGCACACCTGAGTTAAATCGAGACTTGAGCTCAAATAATGAGCCTCATAAACAAGTCAGACAGGATATCTTCATATACAGGCAGTACAGAGTCTTTAAAAAAGGGAACAGTCCTTAATAAGAGAGTTGTGTCAAATCTACATGTGTGGTTAATGTATATTAATTAGCAAGTCAGCAGCAATCAGGCATATCAACCTAGTGTGAAGACACATCAAAGCCAAAGGTCTGCTGCAGGCAAAAGAAGGTCAATCACCTGCATTAAAGAATGAATGAAAGCAACACCAAGGTTTACTGATTTCATGATTGGTTGATTAATCTTATTTACTGATTGATTGATTGCTTAGTGTTATTTGAATTTACTGGAATTAAATTTTAGTACAGTTTAAATAGTATCCATAAAAATTTGCTGAAATACTGACAGCTTTTCCCACATTTTCATGCTGTTGATCTCACATGAAAGTAGACTTACAATTACATGAACTGCATTGCTGATATGTAAATTTGTATAAAAGAGAGATACTTAAACAATGTAGTCATTATACGGGCCAGAAATCACCTTTAAATGGTCTACTTTTTAATAAATAACCGTTTATGAAATTTCATTTATGAAATAATCTTTGCTCGTGCATCTATTTGGTAAAAATATGTTGGAAATAAACCGAGAGAGAGAGAGAGCATATGATTACATTGATTTGGGGTTTCTCTCAGACTGAAGGTTATTCCACTTCTATGACAAAATGCCAACCCACTTTGCCACAGAAACCACCCCTGACAGTTATGGACATTTTACATAATTTGTTACTTTTGTCAATATTAACAACATAATCACCTTGTAAAAACTGCATGAGTGTTAAAATAATCATTTTGCCTGTTGACATGTTTGTAATGTCGTCTTCTATTCAAATGGGAAAAATGTACTTGTCAGGACATTCCATTCCATATTTAGAAACTTGAAATTTGGATTTTCCACAAAAATCGGGTCACCAAAGTGAATATTACTCTGCAGCTGAATATATATATAAACTCCTTGTGTATGTATTGTATTTATTATGCTGTGATATGTCCTCCTTGCGTGTGCATCAATGAACCAATCAAAGGAGGTTTATTTATAACTTATATAATTATCATTGATAATGACAAAACAGAACATTAACAAACTATATCAAATTTCATGTAAACCTAAAATACATGAATATTTCCTTGTTCATTAGAAGGCCTTATATATAAACGTCATTAATGACCTAGAATAAACTTGCTTCCTTTGATGTCAAGCATACGTGAGTACAGGTACATAATGTATGAAATATTCTTTTCTTTCCTTTTTATAGCTTGAAAACATGCAACAGTATTTTACCATAAAGATGTAAGAAATCTACAGTGTCTTTATAACACACATATATAAATTTTAAAAAATGAAGAAAAAAAATGTCTATATGCGCCAGTAAACACGGATTGCCATTAACCAATTAACAAAAAAAATAAATTGTCTGAACAATGCATCTTTAGAGAACAGTGGAGTGGTTTATAAAACAAAATAGCCAGAAGCTATTGATATTTTGTGAAGGAGGCCTCTTATAAAACATGCAGGGTGTGATAGCAAAAGATAACACACTCTCCAGCTTATACTCTATCTTGTAACATACATGGCACAATTACAAGCTTATTCCAACAATGTGTTTCACTTTGTGTTGTCAAATTTAGGTGATTCCACCCTATTAAAAAGAAATCAAGAAGAAATAAACAAGATTGAAACAGCCTCCATTCACAGCTCTGTGCATGTTCCCTAGCCAAGAGTTTTATTCGAAACTACTCTACATTACAACTGTTGGCGGGGCGAGCGTCTTTTACCAGCACATTCAGTGGCGCCATCTGTGAATTTAGTGATCAAGGTTTGAATTAACTCCCCCTGTTACAATTACATCCAACCAATCAGATATCTACTAACAACTCGCGTCACCCAAACTACTTGATTCAATAACCTCTCTTAAAATCTGATTGGTGCCTACAAGTTCCAACACAACCATTCAATTGTGTAACTCTAAATTCTGGCTTCAGCTGCTCGGTCTGCCAAGGTTTGTAATGTAGAGTAGCTTGGAATAAACTCTTGGTTAGAGAAGCTGAGCTATATGTATTAAAGATAGGAATGGCTCCCATCAAATTAATAACCTTGATATTGTTGTATAAGGAGAAACAAAAGTAAAATTATTTATTCCAGATGTGAAACAAAAAAAATACCTGAGTGTAGCTATCAAACCACATTTGTTTATAAACTATATTTGCGCACATGAAATCACCTGACTTTTTGTGAGTTCATATTTACAGTAATAAAAAATAAAGTTCATTATAGATAACATTTCTTTTTAAAACATTAGTTTTTCTGTTAACTGTTTAAGGCCACTTTCCAAATAAATGTGATTTATAAAGTATACCGAATAGCCTACAGTGACGTATGGCAGTGACATATGGCAGCGCCATAAGAAAGTAGTACCCAATTCTAGATCAAGACACTCAACATCTTGAGGGCAATCAATCTTGTGCCCACATCGGTCTTCAGATGACAGACATGAATACATATCAAAGCATGAAATAGCATGGACTTCTTGTAAATAAACAAGTACAATATGTGTTCCTATTTTTAATACACAATTGCTTATCGCCTTCTCCTCCCTCCTCCCTTTCAATCATCTAGTTCTTAATGCGAAATAGTTAGAAAAGAAATAAGATACAAGCAGATAACAAATGCACAGCAATACACATGTGCTTATGACACTTCAGCGGCACACATAAGTTTTTGGCTTAAGTCATTCAGAGAAAATGTCAGAACCTATCATGTTTATCATGGATACAGGGGAGACATCTGATCCGTTATATCACAGAATATGCATGAGAATTACAAACATAGTCATGTATACTTACACTTTAAGGACAGTGTCTCTGTTAGGAAGGCTAAACAAAAAGTATGTCCCTCTTTAGAGAATATACTCTTGATCGCTGGGGTGTAAATACAGAATGATAAGCAAAATGTGTGTGCTTTCCTGTGTATGAAAGCCACAATAGGTATATCCTGAAAGCAGTGAGCTGTAAACAAACTGGTCACACTCTTTACACTGTGCCTGGGGGACCTGGTTAAAACACTTGTATTTTAGTGAGTAAGTTTTTAAAGCACAGGAAGCAATGTCTCAGTCACATTTCAGAAATTTAAACAGGGTTTTAACATAATGTAGTTATCTGAGAAACATGGGATTAATTAACATGCAGTGTTCACATACATGCACATTGAGTGGACTCAAGGCTGAAATATCTTCTACTTCCAGTTTATCACACATTCTGGTGACCTTACTGTATTTAAGGGTCTGGGATTTTAAACTACATGTAAAACAGAAAGTACTATCTTCTGTGATTTGAATGCTTTTAATTTTATTAATATACATATTTTTTTTTTTAAATGTAGAGAAAGAAAATTTTGTTTGCTTCCACTGGGGATTTGAACTCGAGTTTCTGGCTAGCAGGGCCAGCGCTCTAACCGACTGAGCTACAGAGGCAGAGGTAGAACAACCAAATATTATTTTGTTTTTTCTCTTGTTCTTACATGTCTAGCATAGACTGTTCTTGTAACTTGCTGCAACCGGTTTTGAAATTATATGTCAACTATTGTTAAAAATTGAATAGAACAGAAACACAGTTTCCGAAACCAGACCAGAAGTTAACCTAGAGTAATTACCCTTGATTCTATTCCAAATATGAGGCCACTTAGGTTAAGCCTTGCACTTTGTTACATCTTACCAGCATGACTCAAACCTCTCATGTCATCCTGCATTCTGATTACAATCAACCAGTAATACAAACAAGATTTTAATACCTATAGATTTGCCGAGTTAACAAAAAATATAGTTAACTAATATAATATTGCATAGGCCTATATCCAAACCACAACTGATGACTATATATTTTTATAAAGAGTAATCACACTGGCACAGGGATATCGACTCATTGAAGCTGATATATATTTTCATAAAGAGTAATCACACTGGCACAGGGATATCGACTAATTAAAGCCGATAAATAATCTCATGTTCTAGATCAATTCTCAGAGAATTCTCTAGATAGACCTGAATCTCGAGTTGTTCTGGATAACCTATAGACGCATCTTGAGAAAAGGCAATACATGTATAAAAACATGTATATTGTGAAGATAACTGATGACTATATACATACATGTAGATCATTATAGTGACATTATAGAGACAATTCGACGTTTGAACTGTTTTAAGAATAGAAAATTTAAACAAAATTGCAATATACTTAAAATGCCATAGTTAGGAAATGCCACATAACCCTATCATTCTATATATGCTTTAAATTGCCATGGTCTATATTACTGTAACACTTCTACTGTAAACACAGGAAACGTTCAATTATACAGAGTTTTTAGCATGAGGAAGCTCTTAAGTGCCCAAGTCATATTAGCAAATGTGTATGTAACAAATCTGTTTAACATATGCCAGTTCCACAAAGAAACCTTACAATTAATTGATCATATAGTTATTACATATGTGATTGTCAAAGAGACAAAAATGGCGTAGTATAGAAAAATCAATTTCACACAGAAATAAACATTTTAACTTCGCCAATAGGCCTACTTCCATTTCCTTCAGTTTCCTATGTGAGCATTATGTACTAATGGGTTTAAAATACTTCAATGTACTATTTGAATAAACTATACTGTGATGGTATAACATGGTTACCCAAAACCCCAATTCTCCCACTCAATTTAACCATTTGTATGCCTTACTATAAACATTAAATTCAAAGATAAATCAATGCCAGTACAATGCAACATTACCTGATCTTGGTTTTGACCATTACATACAAAATGTATTTCACAGGCTTAAAGATTGATTGGTTGATTGGCGTTTAACGCCGTGCTCAAGTTATTTCACTTGACGTTGTGACAGCGCTGTATTCCAACAGTAGAGAGCGACTCTAAACACAACCATACCATTTGTAGTCACTTTTAATAGTGTTATTACTGTCGGAAAGATAAGGTTCCTCCAGTGCTATTAAAGTATGACAGCATGAATATAATCTGGAAACATACTGCCCTTAGCCAGAGGGCCAATGACTTTAAGGGCTATTAATGTCGAGGTACACAATACATATGATCAATTTAAGACTTACACCAAGTACCATAACTAATAAAGAAACAAAAACTTTGACATGATTTCCTAGTTTTGAGTTTTACATTGTGTACCAGGCCAATGGGTGAAGGCAACCATCCTGAGTGCACTGGCAACAAGCAAGAGAACACTGACAACAAACAAGAGAACACTGGCAACAAACAGGGAACACTGGCAACAAGCAAGAGAACACAGGCAACAAGTAAGAGAACACTGGCAACAAGCAAGAGAACACTGGCAACAAGCAAGAGAACACTGGCAACAAGCAAGATAACACTGGCAACAAGTAAGAGAACACTGGCAACAAGCAAGAGAACACTGGCAACAAGTAAGAGAACACTGGCAACAAGTAAGAGAACACTGGCAACAAGCAAGAGAACACTGGCCACCAAACAGGAGAACACTGGCAACAAGCAAGAGAACACTGGCAACACGCAAGAGAACACTGGCCACCAAACAGGATAACACTGGCAACAAGCAAGAGAACACTGGCCACCAAACAGGATGCCACACCAGGTCAGCTCCTTCATACCATATAATTTTAGAGGGCAGCAGGGAACATGGAAGCTCCCACCCTACCAAGATAGTCAAACATATTGACCGTTACAAAGTTGCCTAAACTGGTGTACATGTGATCAATAGTGTGTATAATTATGTTATGTACCAAGCAGGTTGAACTGTAGCAGTGCAATGTACAAAAACATTCTCACAACAGTATAAACACTTGCCTGATGTTTCTTTCTAACAAAGCAGTAAAATAGTTCACCTTTTAGGTGGTGTAGTCAGTCTCTGATAGGACATTGAAAGACATGGTCAGCTATGTAGCATGGAGGAGAGAAATAGTTGAGATGTGTACCTGCTTTACCCTAGCCCATCAGCCTGCCAACTTCACAACATGTGACATTCTTACTAAAGTCAGCGCTGTAGCTTCATTTACCCAGCCACTTTTCATTCCTCAGTATACATGAACCAGAGTAGAGCCTCAACAAAGATTAAGGTAGCATTGTATCTCTAATAGAACTTAAGGTCAAGAAGCTTCAGATCTACAACTTGACTTTAAATTGAAGTTTCACTGGTAGTCAGAGTCAGATGTACGCAATATTTAACACATTCCTACAATGACGTTTGCAGATATAGGACTAGTACTACCACATAGGAAGAGCTTCAAAAGCAAGATCTGTCAATATACCGGTAGTTAAAAGTTAAGAACCTATTCAATGGCTATTTAATACTAAGTGAATGATTACCGATGAGCAATACATGTATACTGCAACTAACTCAACCTACACTATGTATCTGGAACAATATTGCATACTTAGACTAAGAACTTAAGCAAGGTCTGTACACATTATGTCATGAAGACCTGTAACTGCTCAAGATAACTACCAAAGAGCAATATAATATTAGAGTAAGTACCCTGTAACTAACCTTCACAATGACTGGGATGGAATACTGTACACTTTGGACAAGCTGTGATAATAGCAGCAATTGCTTGAACCAAACATCAATTTGCTTGTTCTTGCCCAATGCAACAGTGATAACACAACCTGAGTACTCCAAGAGGATGTAATATACTCTAGTGTATGTTATTGATTTATTAAATGTATGGTATGCAGTGTCAATGCGTGTATAACAATGATGTCACATCACAAACACTCCATATTAACAAGACACAGTGCAGCTTAGGTCGCCATAGACACAGTTCAATCCAGCCTATTAATCCCAGGTTTGGCAAATACAAAATAGTGTAGTCATTACACCGCTGAAGATGGTTTGATAAACCGAAATATAGTCAACATGAATCATTCTTTTGAGTTGTCACCCTACTAAGATTATTTCACTGTGACCTCTTTAAAAAATATATAAAAAATTATACAGAAATAAAAAAAAGAACACAAAGTCATGTCGATACACAAAATAAACTAATAAA